>PVHP010001585.1:0-104498 GCA_004024765.1 Zapus hudsonius
ATCTCTTCTTGATCACCAGAAAGTCACAGGATCTTCCAGGATATCCTGGAATGGTTTTGAGGCACAGAAAACCCCAGAGACAACAGACTACCCTTTGTGGTCATCCTCAGAATCCTAAACCCAAGGGAAGATGTGAGACCAGTTCAGAATGACCTGATCGCAGTGGGGGAGAAACAGGCTATCTCCAAGCCTTTCCCCAAAAATGCAACTTCATTTTCTTCCCCACCCTCCCTCTCTTGCTCTCTATTGATTTTTAAAAACTTTTTATTGATAGCTTCCATAATTATAGACCATAAAACATTATGACTCCTTCCCCATCCTCTCTCATATTTCTTCCCCCTCTCAATTAGCCTGTTTTGTTTTGGTGTCATCATCTTTTCCTCCCATCATGTGTAGGTATTATCAGGCATTGTGAGGTCATGAATATTAAGGCCAATTTGTGTCTGGAAGTTTGCATTGTAAACATTCCTACCTTTTCTTTGGCTCTTACGATCTTTCTGCCACCTCTTCCGAAATAGACCCTGAGCCTGGGGAAGTGTGATAGAGAAGTCCCAGTGCTGAACATCCCACTGACATTTCTTCTCAGCACTATGGTGTCTTTTGAGTTATCCCAGTGGTCACTGCCATCTGAAAAAGAGAGAAGCTTCTCTAGCCAAAAGTGAGAGTAGTGTTATTATATAGGTATGTTTATTTTTTTTAAAAGTTCTTATAAGGCAGTTTGGTTGGCATAATATATGTATTTAACCAGACAACAGCAGGCATTACTCCCCTAGGGCTCATGACCTCCCCCGCCATAGGCTTTTGACAGGTCTTCAGTACCAGGCATGTATTCCCTCCCATGGAGCGGGCCTCCAGTTCAACTAAAGAGCAACTAGTTTCCCCCAAAACGGACATGTCACTATTGCCCCAGTTAGCACATTTGGCCTGGCTGGCCAGTCTTAAGGCTTGCAAGGTCCACTGCTGCTCACCACCATTGATGACTCCTCTCTCCCATAGGGCTGCAGGCAGCCATAGCTTTTTCCAGCTTTCTGTCAGCTGGTTAACAGGGAGGAGGGCCCCAGCTCAGCTCCAGCTTGATTTCTCAGTGATCTGCAGGCCAAGCATATGTGGTCTCAACAATAGGGTCTTACCATCTCATTGGAGTGGGCAACCAAGAACCCTGGCAATGACCTGTAATGTTTCAAGGGCCTCAGGAACCTCCCTGGCCAACAACTTACTGGAAGGTGTTCCATCCCTGGCACTGAAGTTTTTCTATTAATAATCGATGGCTACTGGGTGTGCCATTATATAAGAGAGAACATGTGGTGTTTGGCTTTCTGGAACTGGGTTACCTCACTTAGTATGATCCTTTCCAGATCCATCCATTTCCCTGCAAATTTCATAACTTCATTTTTCTTTACTGCTGCAGAGTACTCCATTGTATAAATGAACCACAGGCTGGAGAGATAGCTTGGTGCTTAAGGTACTTGCCTGTATAAATGAACCACATCTTCACTACCCATTTATCAGTTGAGGGACATCTAGGTTGGTTCCATTTCCCAGCTATTGTAAATAGAGCCGCAGTAAACATGGAAGAGCAAGTATCTCTAGGGTAGTGACTAGAGTTGTTAGGATAAATGCCAAGGAGTGGTGTAGCTAGGTCATATGGTAAATCTATTTCAGCTGTCTCAGGAACCTCCACACAGCCTTCCACAATAGCTGTACCAGTTTACATTCCCACCAACAGTGAAGAAGGGTTCCTATTTTTCCGCATTCAGGCCAGCATGTTTTTAAGTGTGTATGTGCACACATACTATGGAGTATTTGTGGAGGTCAGAGGACAACCTCAGGGTGTCAGTCCTCTCCTACCTTCTTTGAGACAAGATCTCTCTTGTTGCTTCCCCCAGGGAATGCCAGTCTAGCCAGCCCATGAGTGTTCAGTTTCTCCTGGCTCTTTCTCCCATTGCTATGGGTGCATCGGGATTACAGACAGAGTTCCACCTGCATTCAGCTCCACACAGGTGCTGGGGAATCAAACTCAGGCCAATTGGTTTTCATAACAAATGTGTTTAACCACTGAGGCATCTCACCTGCTCTAGTTATTGATTTTTTTGAGACAACATCTCACTCTGTAGCCCAGGCTAGCCTGGAACTCACTGTGTAGCCCATGTTGGCCTCAAACTTGCAGCAATCATCCTGCCTCTGCATCCCAAGCACTGGTATGACAAGCATGAGCCACCACACCTGGCCCTAAGTTGAACTTTAATCACCCTCTGTGTTTCTGAGGCGTGCTGAACAGCTCAGGCCTGAACACAGAGTGTATAAAGTGCTCTGCATCCCTTTGGAAATGCCATACAGAGTTTGAGAAGTGAAAAAAAAAGATCTTCTAAGGGATAAATTTTCATTTCAGAGCCCCCTGTCTATGTAACGATGCAGAATCCCATGGTCATGGGAGTTGAAGGAATGTTATCCATGGTGGTACTTTTCCCAAGATGCACCACACATGAGTTCTCAATGCTGATGTGGTTGACCCCATGCTACATCTCTAGTTCTGACTCTACAGCACATCCCTCACACAAAGGAAGCCAAAATTTACACACTGCATGACTGTCCTGGCTCTGCAGCTGGATTTCACACAACTGGAAAGACAGCCTGTGAGTGACCATGTAAGTGAATTTGGAGCCACGAGAATGGGAGTCACCTAGAGTCAAATGGTGAGCTGATGAGGTGGAAGAATATGGAGCTCTTGAGAGGCCACTTGACCTTCACCCATGGGGCTGGGTGCTGTGTTTGCTCAGGTACATGTAGGTATGTTCATGCAAAGTTGCCCATGTCTCCTCCTAGGGAGGAGAGATAAACCCCTGGGTGAAGCAAAGTGGCTTTACGTGCATGTCGTAGTCAGTCACACGCTGCTGGGATGAATCTCCAAACCAGGCACAATTTGGGGGAGGAAAGTATTTATTGAAGTAACAGACCCAGGGGAAGTTAAGTAAAAATGACTGACCCTCCTTCACAGATCAAAGCAGAGACAGAGAACCCACCACCAGCACCTCAAGCAAGCAAGCAAGCACACTGTAACACTGTAATTCACAAAATGCAGAACTGCCAGACCTGGGGTTCTGGCTGCTGCTTTGCATATGTATCCGTAGAATTTTGCATCCAATTAAGAAAGGGTATTATGACCCCAGGGGGCCAGGCCAAAGTGACACTTCCTCTAGCTAGAAGCCTGGAGACAATTAACAATTTAATAAACACAATGATAATAAATTCTATTGGGGGACATTTATTCAAAACTACCACAGCAGAATCCCCTCCTGGAGAAGGTCTTCATCTTCCTGAGCACCTTCCTGTCCCCTACACTTGCAGACCCAGGGTGGGCTGGCATCTTCTTTGAGTCAGGACCATTTTCCACAGTTCCTGGAGTTCTACCTGGACTCTGTTCCCTTCTCTGAAGCTGGTGACCCTTGGGATATTCTCTAGGTGTATTGCCTTTATCTGTTTATGGAACTGACATTTTTCCACAGATGAGGTTCTCCACCTCTGGCCTTGTCTTCCTATTCCTTTCTCCAGTCCCTTTGAGCCACTCCAGGTCTTCATGACTGACCTCTTTTCAAAACAGTTAAATTACTATTCCAGTTTATGACTCACCCATCTTCTATTGTGTCTCCCCAAGTCCCCAAGTTAATATTCCTGAGACAGAGAGGCTCCACCAGCCCCCAGCACACAGATGCCAGCAGCTGCCTGTGGTTTCCTCCCTTGATAGAGCAGTTAGGGCCACACTCACCAGGGCAGTGTTTTCCTTGCTTTGCCATTAAGTGGTTACTTCACTGTTTGGCAGTTGTGCAATGGGACCCGATAAGCCAAGCACACTCCTCCAGTCATCAGTGATGGCTCTGTGTGTTCTGTATTTTACTTCAGAACACCTGGATTACAGGGCTACTCATCCTTGGGATCACATGTGACCATGACAGAAAGATGGTCTGGCCTGAATCCCTGTGATTCCTGAATCCTGAATGTTGTCATGTTCCTCCAGCTTGACCTACCCTCTGGCTGTACTCTGTACCCTATTCCCCTGCCATTGGTGCCTGCGGTATACTCGTGCCCCTCCACCTTCCATGCCATGACCTGTGCCAGCTCTACAAGCCTCCTGCCCCCGCTGCCCCTGCTGACTCCCCTCCTGCTTTCAAGCTTCTACCTCATCCACTGCAGCCTGTGCCAAGAGCCAGCCCTGCCTCTCTCTCTCAGAGCCAGGCTGTTAGTCTGTTTGCTGTGACTGCAGTGAAATACCTGAGATAATGACCTGAAAAGAGGAGAGAAATATTTTGGCTCACAGTTTGGGGAGTTTCTGCTCATAGTCTTTAACCCATTGTGTCAGAGCCTCTGGCAAGACAGTGTATCATGAAGGGGGTGTGTGCTGGAACGGTGACGTCACGGCTAGGATGTGCAAGATAGAGGAAGAGAAGAGGGCTAGTGGACACCCATTTCCTTCCAGGGCACACCCCTGAAGATCTCCTACCAGGCACCAGTTCTTAAAGGTCCCAGCACCTCCCAGGAGCACTGTTAACTGAGGCCAAGCCCAAGTCTGAGCCTGTAGCAGGAGCTTATCTAAACTGTAGCACTGGCCTTCGTCCCTCGTTCACTGTGACCCCGCCCCCAAGGGAACCTTGCTCCTCTGTCCTGTTTTTTCCCGTGATCCCAGCCACAAGTGGAAAAGGTATCTGGATTCAGGAATCACAGGGATTCAGGCCCAACCCATCTTTCTGTCACGGTCACATGTGATCCCAAGGATGAGTAGCCCTGTAATCCAGGTGTTCTGAAGTAAAATACAGAACACACAGAGCCATCACTTACGACCGGAGGAGTGTGCTTGACTTATTGGTCCAGTTGCATAACTGCTAAGCAGTAAAGTAACCACGCAAAGGCAAAGCAAGGAAAACACTGCCCTGGTGAGTGTGGCCCTAACTTCTCTATCAAATGCTGCAAGCCCATGCTCAATTAAATGCAGGCGGCTTGACTCATCTCCATTCTGGGGCGAGAGCCTCTCCCGAGGACAGCCAGTCTGGTGTGAAGCCTCTTTCTTATTCCACATCCCCATCCTGGGGACACAGAGGCACACAGTAGTCTGCATATTTCACCACAGCCAGTAAGTCCTCTTTTCCACCAAAGAGGAACACTCTGACCCTGCTTGAAGGGGAGGTGGTGCCTTTAACTTCCAGACAGGACTTCTTAGTGCTGAGGCAGAAGTCCCAAGCCCACTTGAGAATGTCGCCATGTTCCTCAGCCAAGTAGGTATTCAAGTGCCCCTGTCTGAAAGTAGGAAAGAGAGAAATGAGACCACATTATCCCTGATCCGTCCTGTCCCAAGCCCAAGGACTAAGGGCAGGCTTTGGCAAACGGGCTCAAAACAGATTTTGGCACAACCTTTCATTAACCTGTGGAAAGATTAATTTTATTCCTCAGTAATTCTACAGAATTGAAAAGCTAGGGGGAAGGCTTTAACAGAGTCAACCTCAGTTATGTTCCTAAATATATCTTAACTCAGAAATATCCTTTCTCCCTTCACAGCTCGAGCATAGAATGATAATCATAGTTTTTCTTCACAAAAAAAGTATGTGGGGTTGAGCTCTCAGTAGTCCATGAAGAGAGTTTGTGAGAATCAAGTTCTTGGGTTCTTGAGAAGTCCCTGATTTAGACAGCACAGTAGCCATTCAGGGCAAGGATCTGTTCTGCTGGCTACATGCCACATTCCTGAGTGTGCATCTTAAGCACAGCCTCTTGTCCCCTGAGCACTCAGACACCACCCTAAGCAATGCACGAGCTGTACTGCGTATGTCCTTCCACAACCCTGAGATGCGATGGGGAGGTGTGCTTTCCAAACAGGGAAATCGAGTCTTTGGAAGGAGATGAAGGCATGCATGATGCAAAGCTGGCCTGGAGACCTGGCTGCAGGACAGTCCTGACACCTTCCTGAACGCCAGCCCCAGCAAAGCCGGCAGAAGGTATCAGAGTCCCTGTAACTAAGGTGCAAAGCTTGAAGACCATCCTGGTGACCTCTGCTCCTATTTGAGACCCTAGGCCAGTTACTCTGCTTCCTGGGCCTCCTTTACAAGATAAAGCAAGGTGTGAGAAGCTAACACTGCTCTCCAGTGCTCTGCAAAGCTGTGGTGTTTGTGGTGAGAGCAAGTGAACACACTCTGTCACTGGAGGAAGGGTATCTCACGGTTTCATGACCTCTTCGTGTCCTCATCTATTTCTCTGAGCACTGTTGTGTTCACCCAACCTCAGGGCTGCCTTTTGCTGGCTCCATAGTTAGTTTCCTATAGCCTAGACCTGCTCATGGGCTCCATGTCTTTTGCTGATCCATGGTGTCCAGCTTGCACCCTGTATGTATACCCATCCACCCAATGCATCTCCCAAAGCCATCCCCCAGCCTGCCTCAGAGCGTCTGCACAGCTTTCCCTTCACACTCTCCTTCTCACCTGTTTCCAGCCGCTTCTACCCAGACCATTAGGAACACCTCCTGTGGCATCCCCAGGGTCCCTTCAGGCTAAGAAATCTCCTTCCCTGCTTAGCCCTCCAACATGGAGGACAGTCAGCTTTTCTCTGATTACAGTTTAAATTGTGACTCCTGAGGACAAGGCTGTAGACTGAAGTAAACAGGATTTCGAGCCAGGAGAGCTTGGGAGCCCCAGGATTTTACAAGTCTGAGAGGGGGACAGGAGAGGTGACTCAGAAGACTCAGCAGTTAAAGGTACTTGCTTACAAAGCCCAAAAGCCTGGGTTGGAGCCCAGTACCCACATAAAGCCAGATGCACCAGTGACCCCTGTAACTGAGTTCATTTGCAGTGACAGGAGGCCCTGTTCCACCCAGTCTCTCTCAATCAATCTATCTCTATCTCCCTCCCCCTTTTCTCTCCTCTTACAAATAAATTTTTTAAAAATCTTAAAATTAAAAAAAAGAGTTCTGAGAAGGGACACCACCACACCATACTACCCTTGTCATAGGACAGATGGCTGCCTATACATTCCAACAGACATTTGTTAAGGAAGACAGGATGGCCATCAGTGAGGGTATGTGACCATCACGGTTACTAACGTGTGTTATTAGACCTTTCCATAGTCCTATAATTCGATGTGTGGCTGGGTGATAGAATATAACAAGCACATTGTTTGGTTTTTCTTTTTTATTATTTGGTTGTTGTAAAGTACAATGGCAACAACCAAAAATCAAAAGACTAACTTCTAAGGGCTGTTTGTTTCCCTGAACTTTTTGTTTTCATTGGTTGAAAAAAGACAATCTGAGGGGAGATCACTGAAAAATATGAAGTGATCAGGAGGCTGGAGTTATGTTGGAAGCTGAGACTTAGAAAATGGAGTCAGAGAGAATGAAGGTAGGGACATTCACAGAGGAGAAATGGGAGATCCTCTGTTCCCATCCTCTGGGAAATGCTCACACCAAAAATATGATTGAAATACTAACCATTGATACACTGCTGTCGAAGAGAAGTGCTGTTTTGCATGTGTAAATATTCAAGATATATTTAGACTGCGTATCATGTGTAAATGAATGTAATTAGTGAGTTGAAGAATGAAAGCACCGAGTTTAACGACACCTAGTTTGGTCCAGGTGTGGGGGACCAAGTTCTGAAGCAATCTGAATTACCTAATATTTTAAATACAACATTATTATTTTGAAGTGCTTATAGCTTCTTACAATTAAATGACTTACCCCAAGGGGTTCTTTGAGTGGCTGCTTTAATCAATGAAAGTTAGGAGTTGAGATGAATATGATGTGTATATGTTTATCAGAATCCTTAGATATTCCTACCTGTGGCAGTTTAGACACTTTCCTTGCTGGGATTCAACCCTCCCTTTCCTTTATTGATCCACACATGCCATACACACGCCAATGGACATTTGTAAAGGAAGACATGATGGCCGTCTGTGAGGGTGTGTGCCCAGCTTTCCTCTAGCATCATGGCCGGCCTCTCTTGTGTGATGCGCCTTCAAACTACTGGCACCTTAAACGCCATCTGTACCAAGCCCATCAGGAGCATTCCTTCAATGTCACCGACAACCAGATTGAGGGTCAGAGATGCCCACTGTCCCCCTGAAATCCTGGGGATCCAGCCCAGGTGTTGTGGTTTCAATGTCTCCCATCAGCCCGTGTGTTTGAACGCTTGGCCCCCACATAGGGATGCCAGATTGGCAAATTGAGGTATCTTTATGATCAGCCTCCTCACACTCTGGCTGTTATGTCTTCCCTGCCATGATGGACTGGAGCCTTTCTTACATCATGAGCCAAAACAAATCCATCTTTCAAGTTGTTTTTGTCATAGCAAAAGGTTATAACTTCTCCCCATCACTCTATGCTGTGTCTGCTCTTTTCCAACATCGGATCCCAAATGATGTGAGAGGTCTCTTCTCCCTAGTTGCCTGACATCTCCATGGGGACCAGTGGAGCTTTGTGGGGGGGCATAGCAGTACCTGGGTCCCATGCTGCACTCATTTGTCCTCCCCATGGGCAGAATGGCTTCCCTTCTGGTTCAGATCCACACCATAGATATATTTGCAGAGGGAACCCAGATCCTCTGTTTACCCTGCATTGTAGCCTCTGAAATAGATATCTAACAGAGTATTAGTATGGTCTGTCCCTTCAACTTCCTTCTCTGGCCAGAGAAATGGAAGTTTTCCTCCTTCTCTAAAATAATATTCATGGGCCCTCAGGATCCCTGGTGGTCGGCTAGTGCATGCAGGAGTTTGGGTAGGAAATGAGTTGCATCCTCACTCTCATCAACTTCTAATGGAAACTTACCCTTCTTTCCAAGTCTAAACCTCAGCAACAAAACAGCTGGCTTCACATCATATGACAGATGTGAAAGGTATTTAAATACCATGTATGCCCATCACTACTTTGAAGACAAACCCAAATGCTAACATTTATTATTTTAAGAAAGTAGTCCATTATTAAATAGATCGCACACAGTGATTTCAATATTTTTAAATCCCTAATTCAGTATACTTGATTCTTATCTAAAACTTCTGTATTTTATTTTGTAGGTTTAAAAACTTTATTCTGGGCTTAGGGTACATTTTGGTGGCAGAACACTTGCTTAGCATAGAGGAAGGCCTGAGTTTGGTTCCTTACTCCACCAGAGAACAAATGAATATAAATCAAAACATATAAAATATGATTCTGACCTGGGTTTGAGATAATCCATAGGTTTCCACTGGGCACTGTGACATATGTGTTGGTCCCCTAGAAGCTTCCTTCCATCTACCTCAGTCCTGCCTCTCTTGATTTCTACCTGTCCTTAGTCAGAGATTACCCTCCCTGCCCTGTTTCCCCAAGATCTGCCTTTGTGAGATTTAACTCAGAAGAAACTGAATTTTTCCAATTAGGCCCATGCCTCCTATTGCTCCTCCACATAAACAAGGTTCACAGTATCAGCAGTGTTGAAAATAGGTTATGTGGACCAACAGTGGCCTCTGGGAGAAGGTGGGGTAAAGCCTCACTCCATAGTCAAGCCAGGAAGAATACCATATAGATAGGTTTGGAAGCAAGGTAGCCCTCAACATGACCACCACCAGCTAGAGTTCACCAAGAGAAACTTACTTCATCATACCTGTTGTCTGTTACCATCCCCTGCCTCTTCTCTGTAATGTAGGCTCCTCAGAAATCTTAACTGAGCACTGACAGATATGCCATCCCCTGTCAGATATTGGGGACTTAGCAGAAAGCCCTAGACTTGTAGGAATTCAGAGGGTCCTCAGGGTCCACCCTTCAGTGTTGGCTGAGATAGCATTGTCTGGGGATCATAGCTCCCCTCCCCCCTTCCCTTTATAATGTGGCTGCCTCTCAACCTCCTCTCTCCTGCATCTGCTCAGATGCCCTGGGCTATACCATCTTCCCCTAGGTTTAGAGCCAACTCTTTACTTCTAGGGCTGCTAACACCTAGAACCTGTACAGACCACACACTTGAGGCCTGCAGACTACACAACCTGATAATGGATGGAAGAGAGGCGGCACAGCCCCTCAGACCACTGCCTTCCTGTGGCCCTCCTCCTTCATAGATGTGATAATCCAATGAGCCCCCTTAAGACTGGGGCCCCCACCCTTCCATCTATCCCCATCAGGTTTCTCCTTGGCCTTCTTCCATCTCCCTCTCCCTCATCTCTCAAACTCGCCATCTTGAAATTCTGTGTCTGTCTTTGGTATTCACTTCCCTTCATCCTATACTTCCTGTCATCACTCACCTGGAGTGAAAAATGGACCCTAGGTCTGAGTTCACCTTGTTAGAGACAGACTCCTGAAGGTGAGGCATGGCCCTCTGCCTTTGGGCCTACCTCCCTTCACATTCCACCCCAGTTGGCTGGGGGAACACAAAGGACAACAGCTGCTTTTAATAGGCGGATATCCTGGGTACATTACTCCAAGCTATGCTGCCTTCTTTGGCAGAACGATAACATCAACATCTGTGGACTGGGATATTTATTGGGCTCATAGGCAGTGTTTGGGGTTCTAAAAATTCAACTTTAAACTAGATGCCAAGAGGCCTCAAACCCAGAAGGAGACATGAGTGACCTCTATGATGGCACACATAAGGGATGCCTAAGGATGAAGGACCTGAAAAATACTCCATGATGAAAGACCTGTGGAAACATTCTCTAGGATGGAGGGCCTGAGAGATACACCTTGATCAAGGGCCTGAAAGGTGTCCATGATGGTGGTCCTGATAGGTGCCCAATAACAATGAGCCTGAGGGATGTCTCACAGTGGTGTTCCTTGATGATGCCCCAATATGGTGAGACCAACAGATGCTCCAGGATGGAGAAGCTGAGGGATACCCCACTAAGGTGATGTCCCCAGGATGAAAGGCCTGAAGGATTCTTCATGGCAGCAGGCCTGAGGAATATCCTACCCCATGATGGAAGGACTATGGCATGCCCCATGATGGAGGGCCCGAGAGTAACCTCAGCCAGGATGGAGAGCCTGAGGGGTGATCCTGAGGGTGAGTCAGTATCATGTCAGTCAGAACACTAGGCCTTGTCTCGAGGTCATTTACCACCCAGGATTCCAGTACCAGGGCCTCATACCTCTCTCCTGTTCTTGCTGGAAAACCCACACACTATTCTTCTAGTCTGTTCCTCCGCCAACCTGCACAGCCCCCAAGGAGAAAACGACACTGACCCAGCAGTGGTTTTGCTATCTATATGTTACTCTCATCCTCTGAAGTTGGAAAAAAAAAAAAAGATGTTCTGTATTAAATTGCTCTTTCCCGCCGTGCATGGTGCTAATGCCCTGAACATAATAATACTAATGGAATATTTTACACACTGAAAATAGCCAGTGTGACCTTTTCTTTTTTTTTCTGGAAGAGTCTCTTACTCCTTCCCCTCACCTTGCTGATTCTTTTTTATAGGCTATTTCAGGCATCACACTCTTGTAACCATGTATCCAGGCCATTCGTCATGTAGTTTCCTTAAGTGAAGCAGCAACAAAAACAAAACAATTAAAATATATGAGGAGGGAATCACACTCATCTGCTTTGCTCCAGTCACGGTCTCTGGGTTGATTGAGGTCTTGAGGATCACTTGGAGGCATAGTTCTCCTCTGAACCCAGATGGCAGATGCAGGGCTCTTTGGTTGAAAGGCTCCCATCTTTACAACTACTGAAATTGCAAGAGGGAGGCTATAGTCTTGGGTTCATCATGCTTTAATGATGAATCTGTCTCATGGCTGACTGTGTGACTGGTGAAATCCTCAGCTGAACTTGACCTTGAAGGTCCCAGGGATCCTTTCATCAGAATGTGAAACATTTGGCCCATGCTGGGGCCTTATGTCTGTATGGTCCCCGCTGCCTTTACTGTACCTGCAGGGCAGAATGGTGACTTTGTCTCTCCCGCCTCACCTCAAACTATCATTGTCACAGTTCAGGCCTTTCTCTGTAAAGGAGGCACAGAGTGCAACAAGTCAGGTATAGGGAACTAATCAAAGCCCTGTTTATTCCTCAGCATTTAGGAGTGATAAGAGAAACAGGACTGAGGTCACCTGTTCATGCCTATTCTCAGCTCTTTTGATACAGCTGCAGAACATGGAGTGACTGAGTGTAGTGTAGCCCCTGCCAACTGCAATGCCTTATCTTCTTGGGCTGCAAAGCTCCACTGGTGATAGGGAAGGAAGTCATGGCCTAGACAGTGACCAGGCATGTTGTATCCAGGCCCTATAAGGTATGACACAACCTAACATTCTTGTGTAAAGTCAGAGTTCAATATTTTCTGATTGAAGCATCAAAGGGAGAAGGTTGTGATGGTTAATCTTAAATGTCAACTTGATTGGATTAAGAGATACCTAGCAGATTAAAGAACACCCCTGGGGGCGTCTGTCAGAGTGTTTTCAGAGATGATTAGATCATGAGGGCTTTGGCCTAATGAATGCATTAATCTCATGATAGCATTATTAGGACGTGGTGAAAGGAAGGAAGGAAGTCAGTTAGAGGAAGAAGTTCTTTTTAGCACATCCTCGGGGATCTGTGTGTCTGAGATCTTCCTGTATTCTCATGGTTGCCATAAAGTGAACTGCTCTGCTCTGTCATACCCTCCAGCCACCATGAGTTAATGCCTTTGAAACCATGAACCAAAATAACTCCTTCCCCCTTTATTTCTTTCAGGTACTTGGTCACAGACAGGGTGAAACTAAATCTCTGAGTTGAAACCCTGCAGGGGACAAGGTTCATTGGCAAGCTTTTCACATGAGGACCAAACCCTAGGAGCTTACCTAGAGACCCAGAAGTACACTAAGAATATCCGAACACTGGCCCTAAAGAGACCTTTCCTAAGACTTTTCAGGAAGAAGGGAAGTTTGTGCTAGAGTAACCCTGTAGCACATTTCTGGTAATAATCTGCATAATTTTCACTGATTTTAAAGAGAAAGTGTTTTACAAAGAACACCTGCCTCCAAATTCTCTGATAAACCTCAAAATTTTATGTAAATACTCATTCAGTTATTGCTACAAAACCAACCCTCCCGTTCCTACTGGCATGAAACAAACTTGTCATTTGGCTGGTGATTTTGTATACTGGAAGTGCATGGTCACTGTGGCATGGGCCTGTCCCTGTTCAAGGACATCTGGTTTCTCAGCTGGGCAGACTCAAAGATGGGGCTGACCTGATAGCATGAGTAGATACATCTAGAGGTAACTTCACTCCTGTTCATTGATCAATACTGGCTGTGGGTGGGAACTTTAGTCTGTCCAGTCCCTCTCTTGTTCATTACCTGGGGTAATGGACACCTCCCCAAAGCATAACAGCTGTGTCCCAACAGTGAGTGTCTTGAGTTATCAAGGTAGCATATGAGGCTTTGTAGCAGCCTTCAAAGCCATATACATCATTTGTGCTAGACTTCAAGTGATCAAGGCATGCCTAGAGTGACAGAAGAATGTGATGGGTGAGACGTGTCGCAGCAGCCCTTTGGAACACGACTTCCCTGGGCTATGTTTCCAAGGAGAAAAGAAAATTGCATCCACAACATGTTTGTAATGTTAAGTCCACGGCAGAGCGACCTTCTTACCTAAATATTTTATTCAGAAAGAATATTCCCTCTCAAACTGACAAAACTTCTGAGATTGAAAATGCCCTTTAGGGGCTGGAGAGATGGCTCAGAAGTTAAAGGCGCTTGCCTGCATGACCTAATGACCCAGGTTGGAGTCCCCAGGACCCACATAAATCTAGATGCACAAAGTGGTACATGCAGCTGGATTCATTTGCAGAGGCTAGAGGCCCTGGTGTACCCATTCTGTCTCTCTCACTGCAACGCATGGTTTGCCCACTAAATAATGTAACTCATTATGGACAATAAATATATATTTAAAAAAAAAAAGAAAATGTCCTTTAGGTCATGTGTTCATAGCATCATTACAGTAAAAGGTAGATTACATTTTCACTCAAAAGCTATGCTACCTACCAGAACTCATTGCCACACACACCAGCGACAGTAATATGTCACCTGGTGGGCGTAGAAGGACTGAGACCATTGTGAGTCTCCAGGTAGCAGGGCAAATGTTCTGATGATGAGGCTAAATTAGAGAATTCACTATTCTAAATGATTTTTAAAAGAAGGTTAGATAATATATTCCTTCAAATGTCTAGAGCCTGGTGCTAGATTACCTCTGGAAATGAGATGGAGACCCCCTCAATAGAGAGAAGCCACCTGACATTTGTTATCCTAAGAGAACAGTGCTGAGAAAGCCGATCATGTTTACTTCGCCATCTAAGTAAATGGGGTAAACTGGGTATGGCCACTCTAAGTTCATGAGCTTCGATGGCATACTTCACCTGGGGAACATCAGTTTTGAATGCTCTTCTGATAAGTGGCCCTTGACAAAGGGCATCTTCTCAAGTTTGCTGAGGCAAAGTTTGTACCTGTTTATTTCATATTTGTATTTGCTATTTGATCCCATTGTCCTTTGAGGATGTCTCTGCTGCTATCTTATGTGTTCATCTCTACTCCTATCTGAAGCCAGGTGATCTTCAACATACTTTTGAAAAGGAGGAATCTCTACTCTGGAGAAGAGACAGAAAGATGTTTAAGCTCTTACCTCTTTGGAGTGTACCTTAAGCCCACTGTATACTCCAAAGAATGTGCAAGAACACCCATTCCTCCATGCTCTGCCATTGTGTGAATAAACTCCCATGATAATCTTATAATATAAAATGAGCTGGGGTAGTTGACATATACTCTTTCAGGAATACCATATACTATTTAGGAATCCCAAAAGCCAAAAAAAAAAAAATGAACGAATGGACATTGGAGAAATTAGAAACATCTGGTCAATATCCAATACTGAATACTCTATTGACTCCTAGAAAAATTAGTTTTCACACTAATCCCTTATTTGCCACCATTCCCACTGTCTTATATCACATTGTAAACATGATGTTGAAGAGTCAGCCTCACCAAGGTCTGTGGTAGACACCATTAAGCCTGGACAGGAGGGTGGCGGTGAGGAAAGAGGAATCTCTTTCACTGTTGGCCAATCTTTAAATCTTTTGTTCATGTCTCTTGTTCCCAACAGCTGGGAAATCAGTTGCATCATGTGTAGTTACTACATTCAGATGAGAGCAGAATGGTCCCCAGCGAGAAAGGAGAATACCCGTGAAGAAGGCAGTGCTGGCAAGTGGTCAGCAGCCTGCTCAGCCTGTCCTTAAATACAGTCTCCTGGAAGAAATGGGAACAGAATTAGCAGTGGCTACTGAAGTCACGTGGTGGGTCTGGAGAGATGGCTCGGTGGTTAAGGCACAGTGCATATGTCTGGGGTTCATCTGCAGTGGCTATAGGCCTTGACTAGATGCCCCCCCCCCCTCTCTCCACACCTTTAAACACCAGCACTTGGGAGGTTGAGGTAGGAAGATCACTGTGTCAGCGCCATGTAAATCTGCCACTGAAAGGAAGCGGGTGCCGTTTGCACCATGTGTGCCCTGGGAACGCACAGAATCTGGGTCTTTTCACGCGTTTATAAAGCACAGAGGCATCAGAGCCGAAAGTGATTCACAATGCTAACGATGGCAGACTGCCAGCACAGTGGAGATGATGCAGCTTTGGCAAAACCCTTTTGAAGGCCAGCAGCAGGAGGATGGATGAAAGTGAGGAGCTCGGGAAGCTCTCGGGAGCTGAGGTGGCACCAACACAGAGGTAGACTTGGATCTGCTTAGAGATGCAAGCTGTGCCAGGCAGTGCTGGCACCTGGAACGTTGTGTCATTCGAGGCCATGCACAAGTGTCTGGAGTCGGAAGCTGGGTTCCAAGCCCTCTGTGTGAGAAGATGGAAGGTTCATCCTCTACAAAGTGGGAGACGGTGCTGATGAGGACTCGGGCCACTGTGCCCTAGAAACAGACAGAGGCTGCAGAGTTACCTCATGAGGGAATGCACGGGAAGGATCAAGAAGCACACTGGCCTCAGCCACTTACCATGGGGAGAGTACAGGTGCGGACAGAAGCTGCCACGATGGGGCTACCAGAATGGCTAACCCTAAAACTGCTGATGTCACCACATGTGGCCAGGACAGAGAGGACTGTGACACTGTTTCATAGCTAGTGGGAACATAAAATGTAACAGCCATGAAACAGTCTCATGTCTCCTTATAAACATCATTCATCTCCCTCTTTCATACCCAAGAGAAATTAACTCATGTGCCACACAAAATTGTAAGGACCAGTGTGACTAACTCATCATGGCCCCACACTGGAGACAGTCCAGGAAAGCAGAGAGACAGCCACAGAGATGGACAGAAGGATCCTGGTTTGCTAGTGTTGGTGTGCCTGCGGTCATGGACGCTTAAGGCCAAGTGTCCACATTAGAGCCCAATCTTGGTCTGTGGCAACGTACTCAGCACTCTGGATCCTCAGTGCTGCAGAAGCCGCCTCTCCACCACTGCTCACCTCCGTGAGACCTCCTGCATTAGGGACTGTCTTGCCTAGAAGGGAAGTAATTCTGCCACAACTAGCAGTGATATTAGTATCAAGTAGAAACTATGGAAAATCAATGAGAATGATTAAAAAGAACATTGGAAACAGGATAGTTAAAGATCCAGCGGAAGTTCAGGTCTGGAAGATGGAAGATGAGTCACTCATGATGGAAGAAAGTTTTGGGTTTTTTTTTGAGACCCAGATTGACCTTGAACTCATTCTATAGCCAAAAATTACCTTGAACTTCTGATTCTCCTGCCTCTACCTCCCAAATGCTGAAGTTTCAGGTATGCACAGCCATACCCAGTTTGTGCAGTGCTGGGAATCAAACCCTGGGCTTCTTGCACACTAGGTGAACCTTCTGTGAATTGTGTTACATCATCTGTCTCAGGGAGAAGGTTTTCTGAGGATCCCTGTGAACCAACCTGTGGCATGAATGGTTTCAAGTAGAAACATAGGGAGTTAGGAAACAGGCTAATGAAATCTCAGAGCAGCTCTGGGTCCATATTGGAAACCACGAAGTGGATAGGTCCACAGTAAAACTGGAATGGGAGAAAAACCACAGTGGATGTTCTGGAACCAAAATTGCCATGTGAGGGTCCAGATTTATAAATTTTGTTTTTAAATGTATGTCTTTATATTTAATTGACATATAGCAATAATATAGTGTGGATACGGCATGACAATTTGATACATGTATACAGTATATAAACATCAGGTTCTTTGGCCCATTCAACACCCGCAAATCTTTATCATTTTGTGCTTCTTGGAAATATCTAGCAGAAGGAAGTGTGAATGTTTCCAAAAGATTTTATCAAAACTATGTCAGAACTCCTGGGTCCCTTCTGTGTCTTTTCAGAGTCCAGGTGGCAAGGTGATCTTCTGGTTGTGTGGTGAGCAGAGAAAGTACACAGGAAGCTCTTTTGTTTCTGGGGTCTGGTGTGTGTTTGAGGGGAAGAGAGCAGTGAGCAGCTGTGATTTTAAGCTAGTCTCCTCATGTGGAGACAGAACCTGGGAAAGAGTGCCAGACACTGTTTTCTTCCATTCTGGAATAAATTTGTGAGAAGCCAAAACACAACTTGAAGCAATGACATTTTATGAAGGCCCAGGGGAACATGGCCAAGGATAATGGGAAGTTTACTCTTTGATTTTTGGTCAATAATATTATGGTTGGCTGTCAGCACAGGAAAATCATTTTTCTTTATAAGTTTATATATTTATCTATTTGTAAGCAGAGAGAGCGAGAAGAAAGACAGAGTGAATGGGCATGCCAAAGCCTTCAGCCACTGCAAAGGAATTCCAGATGCATGTGCCACTTTGTGCATCTGGCTTTACGTGGGTACTGGGGAATCAAAGCCCAGTCATTAGGTTTTACAGACAAACACCTTAACTGCTGAGCCATCCCTCCAGCTTAGCACAGGATAATCTTCCCCATTGTATTCAGGTATTGTTCATATTCTGCTTTGCACCTCATCTCCCTGTCAAGGTTTGATCAAGGTGTCTCCCACAAACAAATGAATGTGCTCTGAATGATTGATCCCCAGCTAATGGCAGTTTGGGTTTTACAACCTTGCTGAAACTGTGTTGTTGGGGGCGGTCTTATGGGGTTATAAGCCAGCTTCCCCTTGCCAGTGTTTGGCACACCTTCCTGCCTCTGTTTGCAGTGCTGTGGCAGAGGTGATGTCCACCCCTCTGCTCATGCCATCATTTTCTCTGCCATGATAAAGTCTCCCCTTGAGTCCATAAGCCAAATAAACCCATTCCTCCACAAGCCGTTTTTGCTTGGGTTCTTTCTGCGCAGCAACTAGAAAACTGACTGCAACACTCCCCCACCCAGGAAAATCAGAAATGAACAGATTATGTTTAATGTGGACATGATATAGTCCACTAGCCTGCAGCAAGCTTCATGCCCTCATAAATATTCATGAATATGCAAGGAGTAGGCAGGCCTGACACTGTCTCTAGCCAGAGTTCACCTCCAGACCTGTTCACCTCCTTGTTCCACAATCTGGTCGGATATGAATCATGAATGCCAGTGAGGGATTGCAGCCTACCCCCACACACTGCCACCTTGCTGGTGCCTGCCTCCTTCCCCAGCACCAACCCAACCCTAGAGAACCACGCTATGAATGTGACCACTGTGTGCATGGCCCTTAGTTTTCCCCCTCCTGTCAGAGCCACCAGTGCCCCCTATGAAGCAGCTCAGAGGGGAGCCCAGAAATACCCATTCAACACATTCATCAATATGGCCTATGATGGAAGCAGGATGGCCAGATAACTTTGTTAAGCCCCTTCTAGGTTGCTTTCCTTTTCATTCTGCCTTCTCATCCTAGGGGAAGGGATGCAGCCAATATGAGGTCCCTGTTTTGTTGCTTCCCAGGAAGGCTTCCACATGTGGCCCCTGAACTAGAAATATCACATTGCCTGGGAACTTCTTAGGAATGCAGATTCCAAGGCCTCTGCCCAGATCTGATGACTAAGACCTTCCAGGGTAGAACCTGTGTGGACGAGTCCATGAGAGGATGCTGGTGCGGCTCACCTTTGTATTCCACCTGCTGGGTTAAAGGAGTCCAAAGTCAGTCTTTTACTGATGAAATGGAGTCTTTGTTAGGAACCCCAGTGCCTAAGGGACGATGGGGTTCAAGATGTGAGAGCAGAGCTCAAACCACTCCCGAACCAGAGGCCCTGTCCTAGGTCTCCTATGGTATCCTCATCATCAGCCACCCTGTGCTTCCCAGACTTGCCCCTTGCAGTTCACCAGCATCTCTACATCCCTTACACACAATCGTGCACGTGGTACATCTCTCTGTATTCAGTCATTGTCTTTGCAAATCCCACAAGAAGCCCTCTCATAGCAATAGGGGAAGAATGAAGACAGGATTAACAGTGATCCTCTCTCTCCATGTCCCTCCCTCAAAGCCACCCTTCTCAGGGAACCAGGTCTTTCCTAGCATTTACAGACACGCTCATGCATGTCTCGAGTTACAAGTAAGAGCATCAAACTCCATTGCAGCTTGCCTTCTTCACATCTTGTAAATACTTCTGTTCGTGGTACACAGCGTTCAGTATCGACATTTTCATTGATTTTAATGCACTGTGATATATGGATGTACAATAATCTAATGAGTCTTTTTGTCCAAAAGCAGACATATCAATTGTTTTTCAGCCTCTCTTTTTACAACCATCTCCAAAAGTGATATTCCATTGAATTAAAGATTATTCATGGGTAAATTTATTTAAACACTATAAACTATCCTCCAGGCATCTGTACGATTTTCACTCTCACTAACAAAATATGCAGTGCCTGTCTTCTCCACTTGCAGGACTCGGTGTTCAATTTTCCACAACCTGATAGATAAAAATAGAGATGGGATGGCTTTCTGTTTGCATTTCATTGGTAACTATAATGTTCAACAATTATGTATACATATAGATGCACTAATTTTTGCTACATTATTTTACCTACACTCTTCTAGTACATATCTTTTCCTACTTTATGGGACTTTTACACATTGATTTTCAGGCACTCTTTTTATATTATAGTTTTATCCCACACACTTCCTCCTGGTGGGCTTTTCTGCCAAGGGAGCCATTTGTCATACAGACGAGTTGCAATCTTTTCTGTGGTTTGGAGAGAAACGTACACTGGAGTCCAGTTCTTTACATCAGATGTGAGCTGACTGTGTAGGATCTTGCAGTAACTTGGCAGAATGAAGAACCCTGTGCCGGTGTCTCCCAGACATCATCCACATGAGATGTTTCCGTGAGGCATCTTGGATGCTGCATTCAGCAGCTTTGAGTCCCTCCCTGCTCCTGTCAACTTCAGGTGGGAAGAAAACACAGGCTTCCAGCCCTCTTGGAAGCCTTCCTTCACTCTATTGACATCAAGCCTTCCAAGACACAGGAACCAAAGCCAGTAGAAACCCCTCTTGTTGCCTATGGTCTGTAGGACCTATGACTGGCTTCACTGTGTCCTTCATGCTTGGTCCCAGCCCAGAGAAAAGGGAAGAGAAGGAACATGAGTAGCCACAAGCTTCTAGACCTAATGTGAAATCCATCATTGGTGTTTTTCTCAGAGCTTCATTGGACTTGAAGATTTGGTGACTTTCTGTTTTTCTGAGTGGCCTTTTCCTGCCTTCATTGGCTTGTGTAAATTACCACCAAGAGGGTAAGGAATGGAAATTGTTGGTTTGGTAAAGTCTGGCTGGAGACTCAAGGCGCATTGCCTTTCATCCCAACTCTGTGCTAGCAGGTCTTTCCCCAAGTTTTCTTTGTTTTTTTTTTTCTGGTAAATATCTATATTTCTAAATTGGAAACACATCTTGAAGAGGCAACCAAAGGATTGCCTTTTCATAAACTTTGTGGGGGTTTTTTTGGGTTTTTTTTGTTTGTTTCTTTGTTCCTTTGTTTGTCTTTGAAGTAGGATCTCACTCTAGCCCAGGCTGAACTGGAACTCACTCTGTAGTCCCAAGCTGGCCTTGAACTCACAGCAACTCTACATCTGCCTCCCAAGTGCTGGGATCAAAAAGATGTACCACCATGCCCAGCATAATCTTTGTTTTTTATTGCATTCTTATAATTTTACACAATCACACCAATGCAATGATCACTTATGCCTCTGTATTAGTCAGGGTTCTCTAGAGGAAACAGAGTTGATAGAATGGAGTATAATAAAAGAGAATTTATTGGGGTAGCTTACGACAGTCCAACAATAGCAGTCTGTAGGCCCACAGGTGAAGGAACCAGTAGCTGTTCAGTCCACATGGCTGGAGGCCTCAGCAGTCCCAATCCAGCCCAGAAGGCCTGATAGCTCCCTGGGGAGCAGCTGCTCTTCAGTCCACGATGTGAAGCCAAGGGAACTGGGTTCCGTTGTCCAAGGAAGGTAGGAGAGCAGAATGTGAGTGCAAGTCATAAACAAGCACCAGCAGCTGGGGGAGGAAGGAAGAGTGTTTCCTTCCCCTCAAGCCTCCTTATATTTAGTCCCCTTCTGGAAGGCCCACCAACTAGGGGAAAGGGCTTACTCTGGAGAAGGGAACTCTTCCCTTCTCCAAAATTCCAAAAGGATTTTGTCAATCCTTCCTGCAGGCAAGCTCAGAGACCCACCCAAGATTACTATGGATTAGATCAAGTTGACAAACATAACCATCATAGCATCTAAGTTTTTAGTGTCATCTTTTGTCCCTCTATGTCATGCTTGGGCCTCAATGCCTCCAGGTGACCTGTGTCATATACCTCAGTCAGGCTTCCTGCTGCTTTCACAATCGTCAGGGGGGTGTATGTGTGTGTGTGTACACACACAATATCTCATCTTCATGAGATTAGATACTTTCTGCATCTCAGTGTTTTCACTCAAAAGACTTCATAACATTGTTGACCTCAGTTAACTCATGTGTTAGTCAGATTCCCATTGTATAATAAAGGCCTGAAATAATCAACTTATATAAAGAAAAGTTGGCTCCTACTCTTAGAGGTTGGAGTCCATAACTATTTTGGACCTGTGGCAGAACAGCACATCATGGTGGCTTGTTTACTTCATGAGCACACGTAAGAGAGAGAAAGATGAAGAGGCAGGGATGCAGTGGCACCTTCCATTGACCTAACATCTTCCTAGTTGGCCCCATCTTTTAAAGGTTCCAACAACTGCCAGTACTGCTATATGCTGGCAATTAGGCCTTTAACTCAGACAATTGGGGGACATTACAGATCTAAACTTTAACATCTCCTATTTCTGTTGATAATGTCTATGAAATGACTCACAGAAAGACAACTATAATTTATCCAGCCATCCACCCTCCACAGTAATTTGGCTAGTCCTGAATTCAGATGTCTCATGAAGGGCGGAATCAGGAAATCAGGAAACCTCCACTACTGACATCTCAATATAATGTTAGGACGTGGAAAGGCTCCTAGTGAGGCGTTCACTTCCCAGCCCCTGAAGAAGGCTCCCTGTGGGGCCTATCCTTCTCAGCTCTTAGGAAGGCTTCCCACAAGGCCTATCCTTCATAACAGAACTGTGTGCAGCCTTACCTCCTAGGAGATTTAGAAGGACTCCATCAGTTGTTGTGTTCAGAAACTCAGCTGTCATTTCAAACCTCTCTGGATTCAGTGGGAGGCACAGGGTCCTAGAATGTCTTCAGAGGCACTTCCCCTACAACCTCCTTGAGTCCCATAGGTGTGGGGTGATCTCCCTGGGACCTCCAAATGTTATAGCCCACATGAGAAAATTATAGAAAACAACACTTATTAAGTCAATTGAAAGTCCTTTTAGTCAGTGACCATGATGGGATCACTCCAGAAAAAAAGTCTCAATAAAGAAGCTCAGGAGTACCTTGGTTTTTAAAGATAATAACCATAATTACATCATACCAGGTGCAGGCCAATAATAGAAACTACTGTTAATGAAAACATCAAACCAGAGGCATAGAGATTACAGTTAATCAAAATACAACGAACCTCCAGGAGCCACAGAAAGCAATAAACTTCCTGATATAGAAGGTGTAACTGGGTAAAAATGTTTGGTTAACCAGGATGTAGTTTTCAGAGGGAAGAGCCCCATAGAAATGGAGTTAGCTAAAACAAAATGGAGTTACTGTGCGCAGTTCGGTGTGAAGTTGTTACCGGTCACACCTGTCTCTGGAATAGGGGTTGAAGTAGCTGAGTGATACAGAGACAGACCAAGTAGCTCTCTTTTGAAGCCCATCTTTAATTACAACTCTACTCCCTGTGATCAGAACTCCCTGAAATTCCAGACAATAAAAGAAACTCCTTGGTGAGTGCCGGGACGCAGTTAAATGCTTTACCACAAGACACAGTTGGGTAATAACCAATCCAGGATGGACAAGTAGTTATCAAAGGTGTCCGAGGAAGGGCTCCTCCAGACAGCATATTGCCTGGCCTCACATAGGAAGTGAAAGGTGTAGGCAAGCAGTCATTTGAGAAAAAAGAGGTGCTATTCGCCCCTCATCTACAGAAGGACTATATCCAGCACTCACTGGCTCTGGCTAAAGTGTCAAAGACAGAGCCCCCATGACCATGCAAGACTGATTGGACAGAAAAAAGTGGCACATTGCATGAAAGAACAACTGCATTGATGGACAGGGAAAAGACTGGCAAAGAGAAAAGCAGGGAAATGGTGCCAGTCTGGTCAGATTCTACAGCAACCTTGTAGAGTATGGCTGTGGGCCAAGAGCAGTGGGGCATCGAGAGGAAGTGACATCCTGTGAGACTTCCTACATTCTTGAACATAAAACACAGCCAAATTTCTCCTCCTCTAACACAAGAGAAGGGGCGATTGTCCAGCTTTCAAAGGTCCTGAATTTCCATGAGAACACTATCAGAAATGTCCGCCCTGTCTTCCTCACCTGGAAAGAGTGGAGGGGAAAGGGAACCAGCAGATGTTAAATGAGAAGGAGTTCCCCAGGGGGCCATGCAAGGACACCCAGGAAGCTGAAGAATACCCTCTGGCCTTCCAGTGAAAGCCCACACCATCGTCATATCTGTTTGCTGCAGGTGTAAGGTTGGATTCTTGGAAGAAGGGATAGCAACCAACCAGAGTGCAAATATATTAAGAGCAGTGGAAGGGAAAATAGAATTTGTGTGTTTTTAAATGTGCCTCTGGATGCTACTGAAAACATACCAACAAACACGAATGACCTAGAAAATGGGAAAGCAGACTGGGACTCTGATGTGAAAGGCTCCCAATGGCTCTCAGCAGGAGTATAAGATGGCTTCCATTTCCAAGTTCACAGAGTGAGTGTAGTGTTACTATAAAATATAAGCTACTAGGGGCTACCCAGTTGTGTCAGAGACCAGAGCCATTAGGACCTGTGCTGAGATGCCACAGCCTGGCCAGAAGGTGGCCCTGTGACCATGTTCTGCAGGGCAGTTGGTGCAGCTCTCATGAATGGAGAAAGATCATTGTGGTGGTCAGTAGAGGAGAGGAGGTGCTGTCTCATGGGGAGACGATAGAGATCCTATAAGTGATCACAGCTTAGAGCCATGCACTACCTGGAGGGTGGACAGGTGAGATGCCACTTTGGGCTGGGGAGAAGTGGTCAGGAATAATCTGACTGGACTCAGGATAGAGTTGTAAAATAGCGAGCATCACATACCCCAACGGAGGCCTGTGCCCTGCAGCTCCAATGATACTGGGTGCTTCCCAGTATCTGTCAGTAAAAAGCCTGTGAGGAGAATGAGACCATAGTTTCTCCCACAAATGCACCTAGAGATGAGTCCTGGAGTTATAAAGGGCATCCTGGCATCTCAGGCTCCAGGCTGTGGGTTGCACCTGTGCTTCGGCAACCTGGTCCAAGTACCAGGGGTATCACTACCATGGGCACCTCAGACTTGGGGAAACAAGTTGAAGACTGGCCTGACATTGAAGAGGACAAAATGGTACCTTACAGTCTAAGCCTATGCATTTGGTTCCCCAATGGTTCATCACCATTGAAGTTTTGAACAAAGCAATGAACTATGAAAGCAGGCAGGAAAAAATTTAAAGAAGCTTAATCACTCTGGTCAACTTGATTAGATCAAGAATTAAGTAGATCTTGGACAGATCTGTGAGGACATTTCCAGAAAGCATTAACAGAGTGAAGACCCTCCCTGAGAGTGGGCAGCAGACTATATATAAAAAGGCCCCAGGGAAAAGCATTCCCTATCCACCTTTTGCATATGTGAATAAGTGCATCTACCTGGTTGCTACTAACCTTTGTTGACAATGAAATCCTGTCTCATTGGCTTTCCAACATGGACTGATTCGCAGGAGCACTCCTGGAAGCCTCCAGGCCCTCAGCGCCGGAATGGGACTATATCCAGCCTATGGGCTGAGCAGCTATTGAGTTCTCAGTCTTTCCAGCATGCAGACTGGACTATCTAGCTTATATCCTATATGCAAATCTAATAAATCTCTTTTTAATGTGTTTTTATTCTATCAGTTCTGTCTGTTCCTCTAAAGATCCATGACTAATATGCCAGACATGCCATCAAGTGTAAGGTCCTGGGTTTGATCCCCAGCCCTGACAAAAACAAAACAATATTAAGACTTAGTGGTGATTAGCCCTTGAAGCTTCATATATCCTGAAATGCTAAGCTAAGAAGTAGGCAAGTTACATCTCAGTGCCCACCAAGACATGGAGGGAGATCAGGAGACAGTTCTGGACTCAGGACACTTCAGATTCTGAGCACCCTGTCTGAGCCTCCTGTAAGGGTGAGAATACCCGAGCACACTGTCTTTAAAGGTCATCTGAATTTTCAGGTAAAACACCCATGTTGATTGCTTTTATTGTAATTTGTTCCATTGAAAGCATTGCATCCTGTTGGATGGGGATCATTTGAATAGGAGCCACCGACACTGACTCACAACACAGGATAGTAAGGATGCTGATGGCTGAATCTTCAGGATCTGTCACTGTGGCTGCAGCTTCCACAGAAAGAGCTCAGCAAGAAAAAGGTCACTCCAGGCTCCCAAGCAAGGAGGGAGAGGGAGCCATGAGGGAAGGAAGGGAAGGGAAGAGGCCTTCTCTGTGTGTGAGGGAAGATGGGTGTGTCAGTTATCTTTACATTGCTAAGATAAATTATCTGACAAGTAGCAACTTATACAAGAAAAGTTTAATTCCACTTCCAATTTTGAGGGGAAGTTTCATTATGGCAAAGATCACGTGACTGACAGGAGCAGGAAGCTGGCATCACATCTCACCAGTGTTCAAACTCATGAGCCTTTGGGAGGCAATTTACATTTAAACCACCACAAAAGGAATCTCAGCTGTAAGCTTCTTGGGCAACTCAACCCTCTGAACCTGCTGTGCTTCCAACCCCCAAGCGAGCACCAGGGTTGAGAAAGAAGAAAGAGCCAAAGAGACACTCACAAGGCTAGTACCTTGAATTCCCAAGGGTAAAATGCATAGCAGCTCCTCAGGGGATAGCACCTTAACAGACTCAGAATCCAAAAAATCCAGATCTGAGTTCTCCCCTGTCTATACCATAGATCTGAAGTGAGACAACCCCACATTGGCCATCTCCATGAATGGCTGCCAAGAACTGAGACACACTCTTGCCTGGATAGAAGCCAAGTTCATGATTTACCTGAATATTCTAACATGTAATCCTGCCCCCATGCCCACAGAGCTACTTCTACCCAGCTGGAGAGAAAAGGGCAGGGGTATACCCTGCCTGAAGGAGTTCTCACATCCATATCTAAACTCCTTTCCCATCAAAGTTTATGTCCAGGGGAAAGATCTTCTCTTTTTAATCAGTTTCTGACTTGGAAATCCCAAAGATGTTCTGAGGAACCCATGTGTGCCCCTCAGACCCCAAGAGGACTAGGCAGGCCACAACATGTCCATGTTAAGCCATATACAATACACTGCAGCAGGGCAGGAAACCCAAACTGATTCTCTTGGATTAGATTTTTTTGAGTCCAGTAAAATCTTCTATCCTTGGTGCTGCATTTATTCCAAACAATGATCTGGCTCACTTGCATCTGACAACTAGCACTTCATTAAAACATCTAATAAAGAGGTCGATGTAGACATACTTGTAATGTATTCTGCTCCCAGTCAGTGGACGGCACAGTGGAGGAGTGTATGCTGGCTCTGGCAGAGCACATGGCAGATCTCTCCAGGTGCTTCAGTGTCCATTCACTGTGCAGATTCACATCTATTTTACATAAATATTACATTAGACCTTCTCTCAGACCTACCTCTTGACAAGATCAGGCTGGGCAATATTGTAGGAATATTCTCTGTGAGCAACTTTAAGAAGTGTGATGGTAAGTGTCCCAAAGTAATACAGGGGAGTAGTCCATAGACACCTTCCTATAGTGTGGATATAAAATGGTCCTCACAAGCTCATGAGTTTGAACATTTGGTTCCCAGATGAGGATGCTGTTTTGGAAGGATGGGGAATGTTAAGGAGGTGGGAACTAGCTAGAGGAAGTGGGTGGCAGGGGGAGCATGTCTTATGGTATATAGCTGGGTTCCATATCTGGCCTGGTCTTTCTGCTTCCTTGTCTGCCAAGATGTGAGCAAGCCACTCCATGCTCCTACCACCATGAGCCTCACCAAGCCTTACCCGCCATGATGGACTGTATCCCCTCGAACTGTGAGCCAAAACAAGTCTTTCTTCTTTTAAGTTGCTCTTGTCAGGTATTTTGGTCACAAAAAATGATAATAACTAATAATGTTGGTTAGGAAGAAAAGACACTCCACTAACAGGTTGGTTGTATCTGGATGGTCCTCAAATCTGAAGAGACTAAAATGAAACAGAAGATGCCTTAACACACTTCAGAAAATCATTCCAATGAAGACAGCCAGTCAAACTGGGACCTGTTTTTTTTCCAGAGAAAAGTGCCCCTTTTCACTTAGGATTCAAAAATAAAGAAAGTGACAAGAGAGAAAAAAAAAATATATATATATATATATATATATATATATATATATATATATATATATATGGGTACTTTATACTAGTAATTTGATATGTGCAAATAAGGGTTGTTGAGGGACCCAATGAGTAGTTTGTATGACTCTTCTGAGAATAGAGCATAGGTTGGGCAGCTTAAGCAATGAGCATCTATCTCTCAGTGTTCTGGAAGGTAAAGTCCAAGATCAGGTGTCAGCATGGTTAGGTTCTGGGAAGGGCTCTTTTCTAGATTCCAGTCATTGTGTCCCTATGTACCACATGCTATACTGAGTAAATCCCGCCTCCTCTTCCTAGAAAGGCATTAATCCCAGCATAAGGGTTCCACCCTTGTAACTCAACCTTATTCCCCAAAACCCCAATCTCTCCTCATACTATTCTGATGCAGGATTTGGGGGTTCAAATGGGCCATCCAGACCTGTGAATCCCAATTTGGAGGGTCCTTATCCAATTTTAGCACAGAATTGATAAAAAAAACAGACTTTGAGAAGAGCAAGTTATGAATTATTAAGTTTATTTAAGAAGAAATCATGAATTATAAGGTTTATTGTAGGGGGAATCAAGATCCAGGGAAGAGGCTAGTGGAAAGACTCAATCCAGAGGAGAATTCTCTTCCTTTCCTGGCTGGAAAGAGAGAGGGGAGACAGAGAGAATCTCCATCACAGAGAAATCTCCAGAGGAAACAGGACTCTGGAGAAGGCACATATACCCACATGTGTAAGGCAACACATAAGAACCAAAAGATCCCCTTCACATAAGACCAGAGAGGATTAAGAAATAGTGAAAAACTCAGAGATCAAAGAAAAACTTATACATGTAACAAAGTGAGAAAGCACCCCGAAGCAAAACCCATGCAGAAAACAAGCAGGAAAATACCCAGCCTCAAAGAAGTGCTCCCCACTTCCCAGCCAGACTGAGAAGGGAAGAGACAGGCTTACACACTGGTGTTCAGTTGTAATCACGGGAAGAGGAGAAGGAGCCTGAATTAACCAAGCTGGCTGGACCTCCCCTACTGAACTCTTTTGAAGAAGTGAGACCCCCCAGGTCAACCAGTGATGATTGTGAGATTGTTTGCCTCTGAACTCAGGTTCAGAAAAGCCTCATCAAACTACCATAATAGGGAGTCTAAGATCTCTGGCCTAGCGTGAGCAAACAGGGAAGGAGGAAAAGTCAACTCTCTGTGAAGTCTTAATTATTGTAACAGGAGGTAGTTCTTAAATGGCCTACTTAGAGCAAGGCCTGATGGGAGGGGAAGTTTGGGGATTCTGACATTTACAGCTTTGGGTATTTTTCATGTTTTCATATGGCCTAATGTTCACTAGTATAGTATAGTATAGTATAGTATAGTATAGTATAGTATAGTATAGTATAGTATAGTATTGAATCTAGTATAGTATTGTTCACTACTTTGCACTATAAATTTCTATTTCTACTTTTTAAAATATTTTATTTATTTATATGTATGAGAGAGAGGGGGAGGGAATGGGTGCACCAGGACCTTCCACCACTGCAAATGAACTCCAGGCACACGTGCAACTCTGTGTGTCTAGCTTTACATTGGTGCTGGGGAATCAGACCCAGGCTGTCGGGCTTTGCAAGCAAGTGCCTTAACTGATGAGCCATCTCTCTAGCCCTATTCCTTCTTAATCACGCTGAGATTTCCATTGACCTCTACTAGAGTGTAAGAGAACTCTACAAGTCTACTGTCATAGAGCTCTCCAACGGGCATGCCCAGTCTTTGTCCCATGGAACACATGCATCCCAGCATAGCAGAGAATGTGACTGAACACATTTGCACATGGCAACATCATGCTGTGATGTCAAAGGTTGGGCATCCCTGTTCTGCCACAATCTCAATGAGTTTAAAATAGTATTTCTTTGAAAGGATTTAATTCTGGAAGTAACATTTATGTTTTGGGTGGTATTCCAACTGACTGCCCTCTTACAGTTGATAATTCCCCATTGTGGGTCTGACTGCAACCAGGGCTAGATACAGATTTTTTCCCTGCTGGAAACCCATGAATTCTAGCTGTGAAGCTGTTATTGTCCTTGAAGAACATCTTTGTGTTTTCTTTTGCTTGAGTGATGAATCCATTTAGACTTTAATTTCTCAGCAGGGCTCTTATACCATGCATTTAATGAGCACAGAGCCCACACCTCTGATGAGCTTGGCCTTGGCGTTTGATTGCTCACTCCTGGGCCAGGGTAAACACAGATCTTGTGGACTTCTCAAGCTTAGCAAAGCGGTTTCTAGCCCCTTGCATGGAGACGACACCTTTTGAGGCTGTGGGGGTTCTCCCCTGATCAAACACCATGTCCTCTCTCCCACGAAAGTATGAGAAAGTCAGCCACAGGCCCTGCACCTGTCTCCTGGAAGCGCATTACCTACAGACTATGGTTTCTATGCTGCCCAAGCTGGAGGGGTCACAGGTCATTCCAGATTGCCATCGTTCAGAACATAGGCAAATCCTTTCACAGGTAAATACCAATGACAGTAACAAAGGCAAAAAAGACTGTTGAAAACAGGAAAGCATTAGAAAAGAAAACACGAAACAAAGTGCAATTCAAAAATAGATAGTGCAGGTGTGGTGGCACATGCCTTTAATCCCAGCACTCAGAAGGCTGCGGTAGGAGAATTACTGTGAGTTTGAGACCAGCCTGGGACTACAGAGTGAGTTCCAGGTCAGCATGGGGTGATGTGAGATCCTACCTGGAAAAAGTAAATAAATAAAAGCAGGTAGCCATTCCTCCCTGGGGCTCACATTCATCTTTGGTGTACCCTGGGCAGAAAACAGGAATTGGGGTTCTCTTGGTTGTGAAAGGGTCACCAGATAAGCTCCACACCTGTCAGGCAAGCCACATGGTCACAGTTCCCACTAAACCAGAGCCAGGGCAGTGTGCACAAGAGCAAGGGCACTGGATATGACTCTACAATCAGAGCTTACTAGCTCTGGGATTGGTATGTGCTCTGCAAGTGTCCTTTTCCTGGTCTGTCACCTACAAAATCAATATCACAGAAAGTCATCCTGCAATGCTGTAGCAACTTTCTAGAAGACACTGTTCATAAACAGAAAGGTGCATGTTTGTCAGCTGAACTAGAAATAAATGTCTGTGTAGGGCTCTGTGGGCCATATAGCCGACTGTAAAAGGCCCACAAAGTCTCATGCTGCTGTGTGTCTCCACCCTGTGAAGCCCTGCACTTGGGACTCATCAGCACATGTGGCATCATGACTGTCAGGTGTTTGGGTCTTCAAGAAAGGGGAGCTGAGACCAGTGTGGGTTAAATCAAGAGTGCTTTCTTATTTGGCTCCAAGTGGAGCAGTGCAGAGCTTAAGAGGGTGTGGGAAGGTTGGGAGAGGAAGCCTGCACGTGTAGAACATCACACAAGCTCTGGCAGAGGGAGAACTGGAGAATTGGAAAAGAGAGAGGAACAGAGAGAGAGAGAGAGAGAGAGAGAGAGAGAGAGAGAGAGAGAGGATAAGCAGGAAGATAATGATATGTATGCACCTGTGGAGGAGGAGGGGTTATTACAAAAAGTCTGATAGAGAGAGGCTAATGAGGGCAGGGCTTTTATGCCCCTTGGGGAGTGGTGGGTTGGCCAGTGGGGGGGGACAGTCAGTGGGAGGTGGATGGCCAGTGGGAGGGAGCTTGTGGGGGAGTGAGTTCAAAGAGGAGCCAGGTTGTCTAGGTCCCCCATGGAACAAGACAGAGCAGGGCCCATTGAAGGAAACCTGCCATTTTGGAACAGTTGGGAGAGAGGAAGGAGCTCTGAGATGGACGGTGACTAGGTCCCTTCTAGACATGAGTGGCACTGAGGAGGCAGCGTCCTCTCCATCCTTGCTTGTATCATGTCGTACAGAGTCTCCATGGAAGAAGAAGGCCCTGACTCATAGGCTGGCCTAGCTGGGTCAGTGTCCTTTTTAGAATCCTGTTATCAACCACAGTCAGTAGTCAGCTCGCGATGTATGCATAAATTGACTGTTTCATAATAGGAAAACAAATATGTGTTCCTTGAAACTGCAGTACATCTTGTAACTCTTGGAACTCGCATTGGCATTCAAGGCCAATGATCTATGTGAGCCTGTCCTTCGGCCATTCTGTGACTGTTTTTCGTTCTCTTTATTCATAGTCCTATTTGCTTTTATTATTATTTTCTTGTCACTTTGACTTCTTTATATTTGTTCAAATGTATTTATTTGAAAGACTAACACTCGAATTTGCCTGTCTTGCTTTCCTGAATAGAAGCTAAATCAGAATTCTCAACATCCCAAATATCTTGGAACCATGACCAGAGCTGCACTAAATGTCAAAATGTCTTTCTTAATTATAAAAAAGAAAGTAACGACAGGACCAGAGATTGTGGGTGAGTTGGTAGAATCTTGCCCCACCTAGAACTGATGTAAATGTTCAAAGTCATGAGCAGGCTACTCTGCTCCCAAGTGGCAAAGAATGAGAAATAAACGTGTGTCGACTGCAATGATAACATGAGAAAAGCTAAACAAAGACTGTATGTCACAGGTATGTATGTGGTAATGAGTCTCTGAGGAGGTGGCCATCACTACAGCTGATTTTTGGCATGACCCCAGCTGCGTCCTCTCCCCTTGAACCTGTGACCAGCAGGATACAGCAGAAGGGATATTCTGAAAGCCCTATGGAGGTTTTCCCTGGGCATCTCTCATTCAGATCCCTGAAGTGTCACACAGAAAGTCTAACCGCCAGTGATGACCAAGACACAGTGAAGACACTACCTGTGGGAGAAGCGTCCTGCACCGGCCAGAGCAACACAATCTCCAGCTGGTCACCAGGTGTCTCCATTTAATGCTATTGGAGTAGAAGACTCAGCCAGGTGGTCTGATTAGAACTCCTGACCTCAAATTCATGAGCTACTATCCAGTGGTGGTACTGCTAAGCTTAGATGGGCGTATTGCATAGCAACAGATAATTAGAACGCCACCTCCGCCACAAGAACTTCATCAGCATGTCCACAGAACCCAGTCCTTGGGCTGCACCTCGAAGCAGATGGGTGATGAGGTACCAAGCAGAGTCCAAGGAAGGGGAAAGGATTAGTGAGTTGAAGAGCCTCTCTTTAAATAAGAGGAATGAGGAGATTAAAATTACACCGGGCCTTAGCCTACTGCTGGCAATTAACTTCTGCCTAGAACCCTCTTAAATCCTTTTGTCAGATACCATGTTTCGTCCTTCCTGTGCTCTGAGCCTCTCTGTTTCCTAGTTCTGACCCCTCCAGCTCCAGAGCACAGCAGAAGGGATCAGGAGAGCTTTCTGATTGCATCATGCTCAGGGATCTACCCAGCCCTAGCTAGCTTACAGTTGGTTCTAACTCCAGTAAGCTTGGCATATTGAAAAAAAAAAAAACAGGATCTCACTCAGTAGCCAAGCTAATTTCAAACTCCTGATGCCTCTTCCTCAACTTCAGGACTGCTAGGATTATAGGTGTGGACTGCCAGGCTAGTGGCTTCTGTTAGCAATCCAGAGTGTCCTGGTGAGTTTGTCAGTCAGCTGACTGGGACAAGGGAAATGATAGGAGCATCACAGGTAATCATGTGGACACAACAGATTACATCAGTGCTGCACCACATGCCTTGACACTTGAGTTGCTTACAGAATGGACCTGTGTCTGCCAGAAAGCCTCCTCTGTTCACAAGAGTGTTCGTTCAGCCATGGGCAAGGTGGACATAAAGAGAGGAAGTCTGCTTAAGGGGAGGAGCTTGCCTTCAGTGCTGGTGGTAAGAATTAGGCTGCATAGCCCAGATTTCTGCCCACCTTAAAATTTCCCACATCTCTGTCGTGAGACCCACACAACTGTCCCCTGTGTGTTAACTGGGCCTGCTTCCTTTCCTCACCTCTACCTTCACAATGACCCTTCCTGGGACCACCCTCCCATAACTGCCTGCCCTGGGTCTTTGTCTCCATGGCACTCAGAGCACCCAGCCTGAGTTAAGGTGACATTAAGAATAAAGGATAGATATCTGGTGGCATGTTGTAGCAGTTTGAATGTAAAATGTCCTGCGTAGACTTAATGTGTTTGTGAGTAAGCCTCCTGCTTAATCTTTATCTAGGGGAGCCTTTGGATAGTGGAGCCTTGCTGGAGAAGGTGGGCCACTAGGGCTGACCTTGGGTAACCCCATGACCTTGGAATGTTATAGGCCAGCCGTGCTTGCTGCACTCAGCTTGCTCTTGCTCCTTCCTCCATGCTGATATTAAAATGTGATATCCAGCTATCTGCTCCTGCCATGCTTTCCCCACCATGACGAAACTGCCCCTCAAAACTATAAGCAGGAAAGAAGCAATTTCCTTCCATAAGCTTCTTATGACCAGGTATTTTGTCCCAACAACAAGAAAGTAAGTACTATACACATGGAATTAAAACACTCCCATATCTCTGGTCCACTATAAAATCTTTATTTAAGTTACAGTAAAAGGATAAAGAGGTAAAAACCAAGAAGGGAAAAGATAATGGACCTGGAGCCACAGGAAATAAAGATAGTGACCCCTCGAGGAAGACGTGAGCAGATCGGGAAGGTACAGTGTAGAACAGCAGAGTCTGAAAGCCTCCCATGGGCGTCAGCCAGGCAACTCCATCATCACCTTGGAGATGCAGCACTGGGAAGCGCCCAGTACCAAGCAAACTCCATGAAGCAACAATATGACATCAATCATATGCTTCTGCTTCTGCTCACTTGGGGGGTAAGACACCCCAGTCCTGTCTCCTGGCTCCACTGCTCAGTGACAAGCATTTTTCATCTCCATAGACCTATGAGGAAGCCTCAGGTCTTGACATCCAGGCATGATGGTGGAGAGAGGAAAACACAGACTGTAAGCATCCCTGTGATGAATCCCCAGGCCTGACCCTCCCATATTCCAGTTTTGAGTGCCTTCTCTCACCAGACTCCTCAGATAGTTTGTCCCTGGAGAAATGGAGTGTCACTAAGTTAAGGTATTAAGGTTGTCACAGCAGAGCACCACAGACTGTGGCTGAAACCACAGAACTATCTGTTCTAATGGTTCTGCAGGCTGGAAACCAGGAGGAGTTGCAAGCTCAACCCCTGAGGCTCCTCTTGGCTGGAGCATGGCATCTTCTTGCTCTGATATCATAGTTCCTCCTCCACATGTCTGTATCCTGATCACTCATCGCACAAGGTCATCAGTCCTGTTGGGTTAGGGCCTACCCAACGACACTCAACTCAATTTATGCTGCTAAGGCTCTGTCTCCAAATACAGCTACATGCTAAGAAGCTGTGCATAGAGTTCACATAGATGTTTTAACAGAATACAGTTCAGACAGTAATAGTCCCCAAAGGATAGACCAATAGATGCTGTTATGCGCCATTAACACAACTGGAAACCTTTTGGCTATTCGATTCATATATGTATGCAGAGCATTCAGTTGACCTTGGTGTTCAATAACAGCCAGTGAACATTGTCTGACATTTGGGTAAAGTTCTACACCCACACATCATGAGACTGGGAAAAAATGAGGGAGGGTCTGAGGAGGACTTCGATACAGGCAGAATATAGAAATAGCTGCACAATTAATATTTTCACAGAACCAAAAAGTGAAATTAATTTTCTGAAGTTAAAAACAGGAAGTTATGATAACAAAACATCAGTGAGGGAATCAAAAGAGTCCTTGGAAATTAAACAATATAATACCCAAAATAAAATCCTATAGACACCTCTGATGGCACTTGAGAAAAGAAATCCCCGTAAAGTATAACAAAGGGCAACAGATGAACAATAGAAGAAAAAAGGGAAAAGAAGTGACAGGTAGACTACTTCAGAAGTTGAATGGCAAGGACTTTGACATTGACATTTTAGAATGCCCAGATGAAGAATACCTTTAAAACGTGGCTAGAGAGAAGGGCCAGGCCACAGCAGTGGGCAGAGTGGAAGGGTGATGATGATCTCTTGAAAGTGTTGGGAATGAGGAGATTATAGAGCAAAGCTATCAGAAATCCAAGGAAAGAGTGTGGGCGGCAAGGAATATGGTCACAATGTGCAGATCTCAAGCCCTGATTTCCAGGGAGTTTCAGGAGCTGTTGTTGCAGGCATAAGCCTTCCCAGGTGGGGGCTGGAGGTCCAAGGACAAGAGCTATAGCATAGAGGTGAACAGAATGAACCGCCAAGATGACATATAGGGCTGCACCAAAGAGTAGACGACCAAAGACACGGGCGTGTGGCTCTGGGAAATATGAGGGAATTGATAGATTATCTGATAGGCTTGATCATATCATTAAAAAAAGTATTGAGAGGGTTCTGGTGTGTAATAAAAAGAGTAACTCCATGGAGCAGATGAAAATGACAATAATACAAGCCAGAAGGGGAATATATATATATATATCATAGTATCATATATCATAGAATATAAATATATATATGTAATAGCAGTGTACTTGGCCTAGCAATGCACGGAATTTACATGGTAAAAAGCTTAACTAAGTGTCATGGTAGCCTTTAAGAAGGGTGAGAGAAAGGAAGGGACTGATTGGATGGGGTGGACCAGAGGAAGCTAACTCTCTGTCCAATACATTAGGTCGTCAGTGGTAATGAATGACAAATTGATAAATGCAGAAATAAAAGTTATATCATCTTAATGAAGAAATAAACATTAGACAAATACATGAACAAGTTCAAAACTTTTCTCTTTAGGAAAAGGCCTCATGGTCAGGGAGTACCCAAGATAGTTTTGCTGACATTATTGTATAAAATTCTGTGAATCTATTGCTCTGATTATAGGAACTCTTTTAAAAACTGGCTTATACATGGCTGCCTATTATCCATCTTTCTACTCCTCCTTATATGGCCAATAGAAATAATTCTATGTACTCATCAAACATAGGGAAGATATTCGTATCAGCACTATCCATAAACACTCCAAACTAAAAGCCATCAAAGTGCTTTTGAACAGGGAAATGGGCAATAAACTGAGTTATATCCTCTCAGTCAGTTCTATCATGTCACGTGGCAGGATGAATGGAGGGAGAAAATCCAGACACAGTTCATGGACGCTACGGGGGTATGTGATAGAAGGCTCCAATGCGCTCAATGCTGGCGTGAAAGGTCATGAGTGTTCCCTACTTGAAACAAGTGACAGAAACAGAGGAGGCCTCAGGGGGGTAATAAGGCTCTGTCCTTACTGTGGTTGCTGGTGACATGATGTGTGTCCTCGGTGAGACTTCATGTGGATGGATGGTGCACTCAAGAGTGTTACACTTGGTGTGAAACCACACAGAGAGAGAGAGAGAGACAGAGAAGGGGATATAGAAGATTCTTGACTTAACAGTGGTTCAATGAAATTGGTAGCATTGGAAAGATGTCTCGGTGGTTAAAGTCACTTGCTTGCAGTGCGTTCTGGTTCAATTCCCAAGCCAACTATATATGCCAGATACAAAAAGTGGTACAAACATCTGGCATTCACTTGCAACATCAAGAGGCCCTGGCACTCCCATACATATGCATACACACATGTACAGATAAAAATACATAAAATAATTTTTCATAAAAGAAATCAGTATATACTCATTAAAAACATTTGGCAACTTTTGAATTTGGATTTTTGCTTAGGCCAGTGATATGTGTTATGACCCTGTCTCATGATGCTTAGTAGGCAGCTGTGACAAGTCACAGGGGACAAGACTGACTCTCTACAGTATATGGCATTGCTAAGCTCTGATGACTGGTAGGTTAGATGTATTGAATACATTTCCCACTTACTGTATTTTTAACTCGTAATGGGTTTACTGGACACAGCCTGACTGCAAGTCAAAGAATATCTGTGAATGTATACATATGTCAGTAAATATATTAAGGATATTCACATTTGTATACACACACAATTTATAAGAGAAATGAAGAACACACTATGGAAATTCCCACCATTTGCCACTGCTGATATCTGAAGGGGGATAGCCATCTCTACTCCTGACTTGATCTCCAACTCTGGCCTAACAATGGAACCTCTTCCACTCTTCGGTCACTGTTATTCCTTCATAATCTACATTCAGGTCACACTTGATATCTTTCACAGCATCCTGGTGGGTGCTAAGATACTTTTATGGTGTGGGTGGTTGGCCATGGGTGGGATGCTGGTCTGAACAGCAGAGGTAAGGGATCAGGAAGCAGGCCTGAGCTAAAAACTTTCAAAATATGAGCATGACCTTGGATAGAACTCAGCAGAAGCCTCATGCCACATGACCTCCTGAGCTCCCTGGGTAGGCACCTGATGATACCCTCCCTGCCTTGCAGACCCCCTCATAGCCAAGCTGGCCCTGGCTGTCAGGCTCTCTCTCTCTTTGGTCAGCATGTGGGAGGGGAAGGGACTCATGACAATCACCTCCATGTAGGTTATATGGAAGAGGACCCATCCACACAAAAGGCTTCATACAAACTAAGTACATACACTCCTGAATTTGATGGCTTCCATTGCTCAGGGAGAGGGGGCTGATAACAGTGGCTCATCTGCTTTGCAATAACCAAGAAATATGGCTGTGGCCTGTGGAACCCTGCTAAGAGGCACAGAGGATATAGGATTATTTGCTGAGACCAGAAGGCTCCCACTGTCTCATTCTGTTAAAGGAAGTTGAGGTGGGCCTGAGACCCTGATAATCTCAAGCATATCCTGGACCCTCCAGCCCTCCAGGCAGGCCACATTGAGCCCTGAGATAAGCAGACAGTTCAAGGCCTAAACTCACTCCAGCTGTAATAACAAACCTGGACAATAAAAGTCTAAAGGTTACAATTCCTCTGTAGCCATCACCATCCTATACATGTCTAGAGTCACGTAGAAAGCAACTTATCAATGCAAACTAGGCATCCACAGGTTACTGGCCCCTGCCAATCCACTCACAAGATGTCCACAGACTACCCTGCCCCTTCCAATCCCCTTGCTGCCTATGCCCCCACCTCTGCCTTTTCCTCTATATAAACAACATTTATCTGTACAATAAATAAGAGCTGTTCACTGCCACATTTTCCCGGGTGGCTATGCCTGTCGGCCTACCACTGTCCCAAGACGCTGTTCACCCAGCTCCGTGGATGAACCAGAGTGTTAGTGTACAATGACCTCCCAAGTAATCCATGGACTGCAGTGGCCTACTGCTGTTACATGGTCACAGTTGTGTGCATTGAGATCCTCAAAAGGGCTAACCTGGGTGCCTAGATGCTCGGACCTCTCCCTATAGCGCTTTCTGCCCTGGGTATAGTACTCAGACCTGCAGGAGGTAGATGGTCGCAGGCCAGCACTGTCTACCACATGAGTCACCTGCCTTTGAGGTGGATTATACCCAAATGGTACATTTGGCTTCATAACTTGTCTCCTTTCTGACATTCAAACCTAACCAGAAATGGAAGGTTAGTTTTTAATTGGGAAAGGTGAGTCATTAAAATTCAGCTGGAATTAAACACACTTGGGGAAAATATGCATACTGATATTGGTATGTGTGCTGTGTGCCTCTGAGTGCCTTTCCCTTCCTGGGGCTCATGTTGGGATTTCTGGGCTGCTCTCACTGGGCATATTAGCCCAAGCCTGCCCTCTCACAAGTACAGTTATGAGTACCTTGCTGTGGCACAGCGAATGTCAGATGGTGATAAATCATGGAAACAGCCTCTGTGGTAATGCAAGAAATGTAAGCCAGATAGATAGGTATTGCTACTAAAGAAAACAGGTGCTAGCAGTTTCCAGAGAAGGGATTGCAGAGGCAGCAAGGAGTTCTGAGGGAGCCTCTCATGAATTCCAGTAGGTGGAGGCCCAGCATTTGCTATCCAGGTCCTCATGCTGTGCCTAACGTAGCACTTCTGTGAAGAGCCAGCAAACCTCTAGGCAACATGGAATGTGGATTCATCAGGCCTAACAGTTCCTACCCCTCAGAATAGTCAATGTAGGAAAAGCAGAGCAAGAAAATTGTGATTTTCCTTTTTTGCAAAAGTGCAAACTCTCAAAGTGTCCAGCCAAAAGAAATGAACACTTTGGCAAAAGCTTATCAGAAACTCAGAGCTAAAAGAAATGTCATCCCAGGATTGCTGGCCCTCTGAGAGAACAGAGCCCAGACAATTTGAAGTATCTGGTCACCTCGCAGCAAGGAGCAAGGAGACTTGCCATGGGGTCACTGAGAATTGGCTACTGGCACAGCTTCCCTTGAAACTCCAGTTATGAGCTGCAGATTTGTGGATCCCTGAGACATGGATATGTTCAGGCCATAGGTAAAGGCATCCCCAAATTTCTACAGATGTTAGAAGCTATTCCCTGGTTCAAAGACTTCCTTCTTCTTGCAATGGTTCCATTGTGTCCAAGTGTGGAGCCATCAAGAAATGCATGTCCTGACATTGTCTGGTGTTGACAATTTAGCTGGTGTTACAGCTAAAGCTACTGTTACACAGCAAGACAGCTAATGATGGAATAAAGGAGGGAGAAGGGGAGGGAGGGAGGAATTACAGCATGTCAATTGATGCTAAGGTCAATCTTTAGATAACCCATGAATTTGGAGGAGCAATGAGGAGGGAACATGTGAGAAAACCTACGTGAGGTCAGTCTTGTAGATCTCTAGACTCAGGCAAGATATGGACCCCCTGGAAGAGTCTTAAAGCTCCATGTACAGCATCAGGGGCTTATGAGGGAATCATTCAGGCTCCAAATGGCTTGCAAAACCCTACTCCTCCAGCTCTGCTGCTTGTAGAACACATAGCCCCTCTCTTGAACTGGCCCCACTCAGCCTGAAGCATTCCTTGTCAGACATCTCATAGTTCTGGCCTCTCCAACATCCCAGGGTCTCCATTGAAATATAGGGATCATCTCCATAGCATCCCACAATGGCCTCTCAGAGCCTCTTACCTATGCAATACTCTCTAGCCTCGAATGCCTCTCCAGAACTATGGAGAGACTCCAATATACCTATAATCTTGCATCTTTCATGCCTCAAAAACCATGTGGACTATGGTAGTTTGAATGGATGTCCCCCAATAGATTCAGGAGTTTTGTTAAAGCTTGTACCTTGAAAGAAGTGTCACCATGGGTGGATCCTAGGTCCAGCCCTAAGGTGTTACTGGGGATGGATCTGGAATTCCAGCCTAAGGTATTCAGAGAACAGTCTGAGTGCTGCCTGGTTTTCCTGCTTTTCGGTTTTTGCTTGTGGTGCTGCTGATAGTTTTTCTCTCTTCTTGAACCTGTGAAAGCCGGCCAGCCCCCTTCACCATTATGGAACTTCTCCTGGATCTATAAGCTTCAATAAATTCCTTTTTCCTCCCATAAGCTGTGCCTGGTTTGGAGGTTCATCCCAGCAGTGTGAGCTGTCTACAACATGGATGGTACTTCCAAGCTCTGCACCAGTTTGAGGTGCAGCCTGTTTGACCACAGCTATAGCAGCCTTTTTATGCCTTTCAGACTGACCTTTGCAGGAGACTCCTGCAGCATTCTCTGTTCAGGCTTTCTCCTTTCAAAAGAGCTTGCATTCTCACAAGTTATAGTCTTTAATAAGTGGGATCTTGCCCTTGGGCACCTTTTCGATGATTCCAATGAAGAGACTCAGGTTTCTCTTTAATTGCATTGATCTTTTTAAAAATTACAGATGCTTTGTTGACTATAATCTCTTTGTCTGGAACTTTTAAACTGGATCATTAACTCTTCCTCTCTAAACTTCACTTTTTGCCTATTTCTTCTCTCTTTCACTATATATCTGAAGAAGAGCAGGGAGCAGTAACCATGCCACAACCCAAAGGCTGTGCTGTCTTGAAATTTCCTCCAACAAATTAGTCCATTACCTTTAAATTTAACCTCATTCAAGTTGTCAGAACCTGGAACGGAATGTATGCAGACTCTGTCAGAATATGACATGAACTGTCTTTAGCCCCATTCCAATAGAGTCCTGTTTCCCCTCTGAAACCTCATGAGCCAGGACTCCACCTGCTGGTGGTTTCTTGGCATTCTAGCCTTCCACACTCCCACCAGACTGGCTCAGTAATACACTTCATACAGCATTGTAGGATTTCTCTAGCCAAAAGTCCCAAACTCTTCCCCATTCCTCTAGCAATCCCAAAAGCCTACAAATCCCACAGTCCAGCTTGTAAGAGTAATGGCTCTACTTCTCAGTAAAATTTTCTGCATTAGTTACTTTACTCATTGCTGTTACCAATGAATAAAATTTCCTTTCCCATAAGTCTACTGGGCTGTAGAGGTTCAAAAAGGTAGGTGTGAATGTGCTAATAAGAAACAACTTAAGGAATAAGAGGGTTTATTCTGGCTTACAGTTCTGAAAGTGTGGAAGGCATGGCAGCCAGAGCAGTAAGCCAGTTTGTCACATTGTCTTCACAGTCAGGAAGCAGAGAAAAAACAAGAAGTGTGGTCAAGATATAAAAACCTCAAGGACAATCCCCAGTGACCTCTTCCTCCAATAATGTTCCATGTTGTAAAGGTTCCACTCCCTTCCCAAAAAGCACCACTAGCTGGGAACCAAGCTCAAGCACCTGAGTCCATGGAGGACATTTCATATTCAAACCACAAGACAGAGTCAGCAGGAAGCCAGGCAGCAAGCAGAACCATCCTTCTGTCCCCACAGGAATCACCTGCAACCTTTGGACAGAAGCAACACCCCCTGCCCCACAGCTATGGGTAAGGTTCTGTCACTAGCAATAGAGAGCCATTAAAAAGGCCAACCAAGAAGAGATGTGAAGTCACTTCTCTGCAGACTAGTCATGTCAAATTTGAAAAGAGCAAAGTGATCTTCACATGTGCTAGAAAGACTTGGGGCATTGACAACATGTTCCTTTGACCTGGTTATTTGTTGGTCCTCACTCCAGCCTAAGGAAAAGCTAACAAATGACACTTTTCCTTACATTTATCCTTTGTGGGCATTCTTTGTTCTTAGGATTATTATTTGCTTGATTTGAAGATTACTTATTTAGTTCTGTAAGGTTTGAGACCACAGAAACCACTCTGAAAGGAAGAGAAAGCTTTATTCAGAGAAAGAATACCAAGCTTCCAGTGTCTCAGCAGCGGAGAGAAGGCCACCTGAAATGGGCAGATTTGGGGATTATAAAGGTGAGGTGAGCTGTAAGTGTTTAGGGGTCAGTCACAGTCACGTAGGCCCCAAGTTGGGGCGGGGCAGGTGGTCATGTAGATCTCAGGATGGGGGAAGGAATGTCTCTTCTGCCAAACAGATACAGCAAGGTGGGATTTTGCAAGGCAGGCTTTATCTCGAACTCTTGTTGGGGTCTGGTTTCTGATGTTGACACTTCTCTTGAAGCTTGTCACACCAGTTCAGGAATTTCCCTCAAGGGAAACTGAGGTCCTGGGGGTGGACTCCATTTTGGGGCCTGAGTTCCAACCTAACAAGTTTATCTATTTTAAAGGTGCTGAGGATAGAGCCCAGGGTTTCTGTCATCCTCCATGCAGTGAGGGAGCTCAGTGTTAGTAGGCAGTGTGATAGTTTGAATGTGATTCAACAGTTTATTAAAGTTTTTCTCCAGCTGTCTGGTTGGAGGGGGGTGTCATCTTGGCTGGATCCTAAGGTGTTCCTGGAGTGGAATTCCAGCTATACATATCCAAAGAGCAGTCTGAGCTCAAACCTGGAGTTCCTGCTCTTTGCGAGTTTAAGTGATGGGGTGTACTTGCTTGCTTTTGGAGGTGCTGGTGATGGGTTTCTCTCTCTGCTTGGATTTGTGAAAAGGGGCCAGCCTCTTTTGCCATTAAGGAACTTTCCCTGGATCTGTTACTTCAATAAATCCCTTCCTCCCAAAACTGTTTGGTTTGGAGATTCATCTGTTGAACCCACAAACGCCAAGAAAAGACCACAGACTCAAATTTAAACCAAATTGAAGCAAGATGTATTTGTGCACACAGGAACTGGCCAGCAGCTGTCTCACCCAAATGCAGGGCTTAGGAGACTAGCCCCAAACAAAGAAAAAAGTGGGGGTTTTATCTCCAAACCCTTGGATCATTTCCAATAACCAATTTATCAAACAGGAGTGCAATTAAGCAGGACTTACAGAGGTGAAATATTGCACTTAGCTGTAAATTCCATGTGAGTCAAAATAACTAGATAACTTCTTTAAAGCACAAGCAACCTCCAGGACATGTTTATCCATTATCTTCCATCTGTGTTTGCCCTGTCCATTTTTCAGGGCAGCATTCTCCCCTAGTTAATTATCTTCTCTGTCCAGGACGTCTTTTTGTTAGGCTTTCTGAGATTCTTTGGTTGTTGAGTGGGGAGAAGTTTAGCCTCTCTGTAGTTAACTCTTTTACAGCTTTAGTGGTTTCAGATTTTTAAAAATATTTTATTCATTCATTTTCAAGTAGAGAGATACAGAGACAGAGAGAGAGAGAGAGCATATCAGGGCCACCACCTTGTGTGTCTGGCTTATGTGGGTCCTGGGGAATTGGATCCAGGGCCTTAGGCACTAGAAGCAAGTGCCTTAACTGCCGAGCCATCTCTCCAGCCGGTTTCAGATTTTTTTTAACCTCTTACAACTTTTAGCCATTAACCCTTTTGCCACACTGACATTTTCTCCTCTGGACGGCCTAGGTCTAATCATGGTCCAGGAAGAGTGATCACATAGTCAGGGTGGGGAGATTCATAGGAAAGGTAGCGCACACTCAGAGAAATCCCAGGCCAGTTCAAGATAAGGTCAGATCAAGCAGAACTTTTGTTGCAAAATAATTTCTAACTCCAAGATGGAGTCTGTCTGGTCCTTTAATCCCAGAGGTGTGTGGCTGACTATGGCAGCAAGAGTACTAACACTGAGCTCCATTCCAGCCTTTATTGTCTGCACGAGAACAGCTCTTCACTCATGGCAGAGGAGCTGCTTTCTTGAGTCTCAGTAACTTGATTATCTTGGGTTCTCTAGTTTAAAAATCTGATTTTCCGCAGACTGTTACAACCAGGCAAATGAAGAGGGAAATTTAACTCAGGAACTAAAATGTGCACAGTACTTCCATATGAAATGGTCCAGTGGGCCGTGTGTGTCCAGCACTTCATGGGCCTTGTGTTTAAGTGGAGTCTCCCTGCCAGCTTATAGCATGGAGACCTCAAGACCTCACTTCTGTAAAAGGCAGAAACAGTGTCCTGCTTGTCAGGCCTTACCTGCTTGCTGCTTTGATCTTCTCCACCATAGTGTCCTCATGTCACACCTCTAAGTCTCTGTGGGAATAGATGACCCAGAACTATGTATAAAAATGCAGAGTGAGTTCCCCCAAATCAGACTAGGAGAAAGAGTGAGTTTAACTCTCAGATACGGCAGCTTTGCCTGTGAGTCTTCTGATGCCCCATGTTCATAACCCACAGTGTGGAACCAGGGCTTAGCTTAAGGGTCAGGCATTCTACTCCTCCCTGCTTTCATCCCTGGAAAAGCAAAGAGCAGGTACTGGGGACAGTGCTCCATGGGAACATTTAAAGGTGGTCTTGCAGGGCTATCACACTTGGTGTTTATTAATAGTCATTGACCTCTCACCCCCACCCCAGGGGCACAGCCCTGGTTCCTGGGAGACTACAGTCAGGATGAGGGAGATGTGGGTCCACAAATCAGTACCCACACAAGAAAACTGATGAGATGAGGAAGTGATACCAGGAGATACTGAGGAAGGTCATCTACAGTGAGCCTTTGTTCTCTCCTCTGGGCTTCCTTTGCCTCCTGTCCTCCATCCTGGCCCATACACACTGTGTGAAGGTTGGGTGACAGAGGCTATAGTGGTAAGCCCCACTCTAATGCCCTAGGGCCATTTGAAATGAAACCCAGAAGGGCAATTACAGTGAATTATGTTATAGGATATTGAAGTGTTTGAAAGCACTGCTAGATAAAATGAAGCCCAGCTAATTACAGCTTAATTAATTAATTATTGCTGTCCTTGGAGGCTTTTCATTTTTCATTCCCTCAAATCTGCTTCATGAGAAACTTGTCTACAGTGAGCTCCCAAGTTCAGTTCCAAAGTAAGAAACGGAGGAGGAAAAACAGAACTTAGCCTCTGAGATCCAGAGAGTATAGGGGTGGGAGAAGGGGACCAGTGGCTTCTGCACACATCACAGATGTCCAATCTTATTAAATCAGGATCAAGAGATTGTGGAAGAGGAAGATCCACTGGCGAGTCATCTCTGAGTCTGACCCTCAGCGGCACGTGGCATCTGTGGGTGTGTTTAGTGTCAACAGCCTGCCCTCCCTTAACCATCTGTAAAACAGAACTATCACAGATGCTCCATGCAAAGTGGGGCCAGCGAGAAAAATCTGGAGTGGATTCTGCCTTTATTCTGACCACAGGGTACTCTGCTAGCTTGAGATTAGCCCTCCTTCACATCACTTGAAATTCCAGGGGACTGTGGTGTGTCTTGGCAGCATCCCACTCCACAGGCCCAGCTAAGCAATGTGACTTGAGTGGTTCCTCCAAGGTGTCACAGCCAAATTCCAGCAACCCCCACGTTAGCATCAGGAGCAAGGGTCCCCCACCAGCCAGAGGAGTCTGAACAGGTTAAATGCTATATTCCTCATGCAGCAGATCTGAGTTGGGTGACTTCAGGTTTATGTAATAGTCTCTGGGCTTTGTCCCAGCTCTGGGACACCCATTTTAGAAATAGTTCCAAAGCCAGATCCCCAGGCAGGAAGGAGAGGGGATGGGTTTTCCACAGGGGTCCCATGTTTTGTTACGGAGAAAAATCCTTCCCAGAGTTCTCATAGAGACTTCCCTGCACCACGTTCACCAACCCCATGGGCAGTGTGTCTAGTCTCAGCTGTAGAGAGGGGTGAGGAAGGAAGGGGTTAGAGAAGGCTTTAAAAGTCTGCACCAAGATAGCAAATCTGATCCCACGTCCACCCTCAATGTTCTTGTCCACTTCATGCTCCCAAGAAATGTGACTCTGTCTAAACCAGCACTTGGTTATATGATCAGTGAATGCTCAAGCACACAGGTTGTAGCTATATGTGAAGTTCTTTTATCAGTGGATAAGGTTACCATGGCAAGAGTGAGGGAAATGTCAGGCATCAATTTAGTGCCATGCTAACTTCCGAAGGACAATTCCTCAAAGATCTGAGCTCCATTCAGTATGCCCTAACTTTCTCTCTGGGAAATGAGAACTATAATTTCCTTTCCCATAAGTCTACTGGGCTGTAGAGGTTCAAAAAGGTAGGTGTGAATGTGCTTTAGAAAACTGTTATTCAAATGAAAAAAAGTCATTGCTGGGCAGGAAGGATGGCACTATGGAGTGTGGGCCTCACCCACCTGGGCATTCTGGTTCCAGAGACCCAGATGCTATGTCTGTGCTCACTTCAAGCCTTGTTTACTCCCTCAAGACAAAATAAAATGGGGACTTTACTCTCGTGAAGTGTAGGGAGCAAACCTTCCCTTCCCTTGCCAGTTAGAAAGCCGCTGGGTGCCTGGTCACTGTGTGCCTTTTAAGCCTTACCTGCATCAACAGTTCCTCTCTGGAACCAGTTAAAGTTGAAGTTTGGGAGGGAGTCCCACCCAAGCCCTCATTCGCCATACTTTCCAACTTGCTCACCATCACTTCCTTTTTCTCCTCCAATTCTGCAGACGAACAAAGCCGTGGCCAAGGGGGACTTCCACCAGGCCAGCACCAGCTCCCGCAGGGCCCTCTTTCTGGCTGTGCTGTCCATCACCATCGGAACTGGCATCTACGTGGGTGTGGCCGTGGCCCTCATCGCCTACCTCTCCAAGAACAACCACCTATGAGCTTCACGCAGGCCAGCACGGAGGGGAGGAAGCCGGCCAGGTGTGTGAGGGCAGAGAGGGGGTAGACACGCCTGGGTGGTGCCGTACAGTACATGGGATTGCCAAGCGACTCCCACGATGCCCTGGAATCTTCCACTCCTGGACTCCTTTTGTTTTGATCCTTCGACTTCATCCTCAGCACCGCACCGTGCAGAGCACCAGGCAGATGGAGGCTGCTGATTCTTCCATAGGAACGTGCCAAAGATTCCAGCCCAGAGGCTGTCCCTGGAAGGATTCCGGTGAATCGAGGACTCTGGCTTTGCAGCCTGCCAGTGCCTGGACCGCCACCCCATTAGCAATATACAAACAGTTACTAAAAACAGGTTTATTTTTTATGGAATATGGTGCAATCGGCAGAGGGCAGGGGACACGTCACTGCTATCTGTGGCCCGCTTGACTCCTCTGTGTCCCTCATCTATGTGACGTCCCTGCCAGAAGCTAGTGGGGCCAAGAAGGGAGAGGAAGAAGCACCTGCCAGGAGACCTCCTCTGCAGATGGGCCCTGTCTGAAGATGCAACTCTGAGGAACACAGTGCCCACCCAGGCCCTGCCACTCCCAGCACGCTGCCCCACTGTCCCCTCAGCAGCTTCCCCAGCAATACATAATCCTGGGGCCTCATTGGTCTGTCTACATGGGGAAGCGAGCTACTGCCCCTCTCAAGAATGAGCCCAGCCTTTGCCCCAGGAGCCTGAGGGACAGGAGCTATGAAGATCCATGGGGAGCGCCAGCTTCACTCTCAGACCCCAGTGAGCGGGGAAATCAGACGGGCCTAGTCTGTCGACTAGATGAATGGCTATTTTCTTGTCATTTTTTTAAAGTGCAACTCTTGCTTCATGCTGCTTCAGTTGCAAGATGAATGCTGAGAAATAAGTAATCACAGACGTTTTAATACCATGTCATTGCTGTTTTACGAGTGTTCATTATTTAACAAAAATTATCTTTTAGCTTGTTTGCTTATGGCTTTTCTTTCTGGTGAACATCCATGGTTGTGTGTCATTTGAATGTTTTACTTGTGTTGAACTAGCAGCAAAGCTGGCCAAGACTCAGTTGTTGTAACAGTCACGTCCCAGGGCAAGAATCACAGCCCCACAACTATCCATCTGAGCATCCCCAGAGGACCCTGAGGCTCTCCGTCTAAGGCAGGCTTCTCTTTGTGGGATTTAAAATATCCCCATTGCTTGGAACCCTGGCATCACAGCTCTAGAAATCCTAGCTTGACTGGTGAGGAGCACAGTGACTGGCAATTCCCAACTGCAGTGCAGCCGGAACCACTGGCTGGAATTAGGACCAGTTTGGTCTCCCCCACCTGTCAATCTCCCCCTTGAACTTTTAATGTTTTCAAAATTATTAGTGCTGGCTCCCTGAGTCAAATCTAGTATTTGTTTCAGTCGAAAACAACACATTATCCCTAGAAAAAATATATAGAAAATGTCCAAACACCCCCAAGAGTTCCAAGTGAATTGGAAGATAGCATGGATTAGGATCTTGTCCCAGCTCTGTCTTTCCAGATGGAAGAGCCTCGGTTCACAAGACTGCCACCCTCCCTATTGATTTGCAAGGTCTGCTGAGGATTTCTCCTCAGTACCAGGAGACCAAGCCCATTTGTAATGTCATGTTGGTCAGAATAGTCGGGCTTAGAACTAATGGAATGGAGCTTTGTGGCCCAGAATTGTGCAGAGTGGGCATAGAGTAGAACAGTGCCTGGCAGTAGGGAGTGCAGGTGAGGTGGAGGGATGTCCCCCCTCAGTGGCTCTGTTGTGTCTACAGTCTTCCCGAAGCCTGCACTTCCCTACACCACTGATGTACGTACTGCTATGGGCGTCCCCTGCACTGGGCCAATGGACACATTGTCTCCTGCCACCTTCCCAAGAACCCTTGTGGGAGGGATGAGAATGGACCCAACACCACAGAGAGAGGCAGGTGGAATGGAAGGACAGAGCCACACCTGAACAGTCCCAGCCTGCTCCCACAGGCCATAGAACAATACTGCTGGCACCTGACCCTGACTCCTGACCCTTGATGCTAAGGGCTTAGCGTCTGTTCTGCACTGGTTCATTCACATCTTATGAAAACTCTTTCCCAAGACCATTGTTGATAGAAGCCTAGAGCACATAAGTCCTTTCCCCAAAGTCCTGCACCAGGGACACAGTGGAGCCAAGATGCAGTCTTGGGATGCTCAGGGCTGTCCATGTCTCAACTGTTCCACAAGGCAAGAGAAATGGCCCACACCACACAGATTGTGGGTCAAGATGCTTAGGAATGTGAAAGATGTTTGGGATTTTTAGTAACTTTTTTGTTGCTGTAAAATGCACACACACACACACACACACACACACACACACACACACACACACACACAAGACCAGAAGGAGTTTATGGAAGGAAGGGGTTCATTTCCAGCTGAAGCTGACAGTTTCCAGAGAGAATTTCATCCTGGTGGGGAAAACATGGAAGGAGCAGACAGCTGGGCATCACATTCCATGTCAGCAGGAAGGAAGGAGATGAGAGAGAGAGAGAGAGAGAGAGAGAGAGAGAGAGAGAGAGCACTGAGTGTGGTACAGTGGGTTAGACTATAACCCCAGTGCCTTCCCTCAGTGACACACCTCTCATAGCAAGGCTCTACCTCCCAAAGGTTCCACCAGCTGTGAATTAAGTATAAGGCTATAGGGGATATTTCACATTATAACCACTACATGATTATATATTACAGCTTGGTGTTTTGTTTTGTGTGGTTTGGTTTTTGCCAGTGGGTTAAAGAAGCAATTTAAGGAGAAGGATGGGGTAACCTGGGGTAATGTCAATGGAAAATAATATTTTGGCAAAGGTGCTTAGCAAATGTCTCTACTGCTCCATGTTCCCTGATCCATCCTTAGACATGGCCATGGTCTACTTCCCTTATCTCCCTCTTCTGTATTTCTTCCTGCCCCATCCTTGGAGAGGTGTATGATGTCCCTACTTTCACTTCCCTCATTTCTCCTTTCTGTTTATGTCACCTGATATTCCAGAAGTCTCTACATTACCAGGTGTCTTCCGTATACCAGCTCCCCACCTCACAAAAAAAGCTTCATCTGACCAGGTATCCTGACCACACTAGATGGTCCAGCTTACCTACCAGGTGTCCCCACTTCACCAGAGTTGATACCTCACTAAGTTCCCCCACAATAAATCAGGTGTCCTACATCGCCAGAAGTCTCTCCCTCATCAGAGATTCCAAACACACTTCCTCCATCAGGTCTCTAGACTTCCCCGTGTGTTCCCATCTCAGCAGGCATCTCCAACCTCCCAGGTCTCCCCACCCTAAAAATAGCCCTTCTGCTCAGATGCCCTTTGTCTCAGCAGACATGCTGACTAACTTGACCGGCTGTACTCATTTGATAAATTGCTGCAGCTTACAAGCTAACCTCAGGGAACTACAGTGAATCCCAAGAACACCATGGCAGAGGCCACATCTGTAGGTCAATGAGACTTCAGTGGGTGTCTCGGTTCCTACACATGGACCAGATGGCTAACTAGGACAATCAGAGCAGCTGCTCACAAGCTGAAGCAGAATATCCCTCATGCCTAACCAGACCCCTGAGGCTGTAAGAGGTCACCTAACATGCAGATTGGCTTCTGGGTATAAAGAGTATCATTGGGGATCCCTCCTCTTGCCTGCAACTGCTTCCTCTCCATAGATACAAATGCCAAGTGGTTACTATAGCTGAGCCTATGGCCAAACCATGGCCTGAGTTTCAGAGCCCTCAACCTTGAACATGTACAGTCTCTTTGAGGCTCTAGTGGACTGGTTAAAATGCTAGCCCCACATAAGGACACGTTTGTGATTTCACCTGTATTAACATCCATAGACATGAACGCCTGTTGACATAACATTCTAATAAACCATAAGTGTCAAGTTCATTCCTGAGCCCAGGTGGGCTTTGGGAAAGCAGAACTGACCTGTCTCCAGTGAGGGGTCCACTTGCACATCTTCTCTGCTGCTACATATTAGGAGTACCAGATAAACCACAGATAACCATGACTGTGGTGTCCCTACTCTGTGGACTCTTGGTCTTTGGAATAACCTCATCTGCCCAAGGGGCAAGGGTTACTACTCTGAGAATAGTTCTATCCACTCATCTCTGCCAGGCAATGGTGGTTGCTAAACACATAAAACACATGGCGCCTGTAGACATTGGCTCCTTGCCAAGCAAGCTTGTAAGTGGAGTAGCGAATGTGCCAACCCGCTGAGCACCCCAGGAAGGTGTCAAAGCCCTTTCTGTGCAGGAAGAGGCAGCAGGGATGGGAGCTGCTGAACCTGTGTGGTAGGAAGGTCAGGCTCTCGCCCCAGGACAGCTGTATATCTCTGTAGATTTGATACACAGAACACAGTGTGCAGCACTGGACCAGGCTCCAGGAACAGTGAGGGCGAGAACAGCTACCCACACATCAGGGACAGAATGCTGGGATGGAAACTCCACTTGTGTCTGTGCAGTAGGATGACTCATGGGCAGAGGGAGACATCCAGGGAGGTGGGCGATGATGGAGCAGACCACGGCACCTTTCAGGAGACAGTCCAGGCTGGAGACACTCCCAGAGTATAGTACTGATCTGGAAAGGACCCTTGCACAGACACAGACGAGACCTGTATCTGCTTGAGCTGAAAACTGACAAGCCTCTGGTCCATGTCAAAGGTCAATGACTGATTCCTCAGGTTCTTGCCTCTGCCACTGTTATTGTTTTGTTTTGCTTTGTTTTTAAAAAACAGTGGGCAGGACAGACATCTTAAAGGGAGCCTTAGAAGGTCAGATGACATCGGGGTGCAGCAAGGCTGAGTCTGTGACATCAACCTCACCTGCCACCTCCTCCTTCTCTCTCCAGATTCTCTCTGCCCAGGCCATGTGCGGGCTGGTTGAGGCAGGAGGGCATCCCCTGCTAAGGCAGTTTTACAGGCTGTCTTAAGCCCCAGGATCCACCACGACTCTCCGTGATGACCTTTGTTGGAAGTTCCATGAGAGAGGGTGGAAAGTGCCAAGATGTGAGTTGGGATGGCACCAGTGAGCTCTGTGCACCCTCCTGAGTTCCCAAACAGGCTGCATGTCCACTACAAGACCTTCACTGTCTCAAAGGACAGTGTTTTGTCCCTACCAACCAAGACCCTTTCACCATGGGCATCTCCATTGCCTGACACTCGGCTGTGTCCACAGCTGAGAAGCAAAGGCCACACATGCCCCACACTAGACTGATTTCTGAACCATGGCCTCAGTCTGTCTGATTTACAGAGAATGTCACTGGGTCAGTTTCCCATGGCTGCTGTACCCATCTCTGCCCTGCAGGGGTCACTGTCACATATCTAGCTCCAGGCTATGTGAAGATAATCTTTAGCTGAGTTTCACAGTCTTTTTTCTCATCCCAAACCCTTTGTTCCAGCACAGCATGAGCTCAAGGCTGCCCCTGCCCAGGTGGAGAGAAAGGACCACATGCCTGCCCAGGACCCAGGCATGCGTAAGGGAGTAAAGACGATAAACACAAGGCGCTCTGTGAATGCCAGAGACCACAGCTCTTGTGGTTCTTATGGCTGCCAGGACACTGGGCTGTGCTGGGCACTGAAATCAGGTCATCCAAGACCAATTTAAATCTTAATAGATGGAGAATGGGTCAATGGGATATTGGGAACAGTAGCACTACATACTGCTTTGACCTGACGTCCTCCATTCTCTCTTTGGACACCTCCTGACATCTGACTCCAACTCATGCCTCAGCTAAGAACTTGTGAGTCTGTTTCCACCTCAAAGAATCCATCTTTCGGTTCAAACTATTTTCTTTAACAAATCAAGATACATAGGCTGGCCAAGATGCTTAGCATTCCTCCAAAAAGTCACATGAACGAACATTTTCATTCTTCAGATGTCCCCTGCACGTTTTAAACGATGTCTGCTTTCCATTTATACTGGCTAGTGAGGCATTCCTGAGGGTAGGCAGAACCTGCAACGATTGGCTGTACACTTACTCAAGGCAGAATTAGGAGAGGATCCGTAAAGAACTGCACAATCTCCACTTAGCATGAGGCAAGACCTCCATTTGCTCTCTCAATAGGCCTTTGTGTAATTAGAAGCAAGAGGCAATCAGATGCTGTCTAGTGACAGTTTTAATTTAGAAAAGAGAACGGGCACACTTCAGTTTTCCTCATCACTTCTCTTACTTGGTGATGGAAAAAAGTGAGGATTAAATGTGAACCCCTCACAAAGGAAGCTCTCATTTTTATTTCTAAAGAACTCCGGCTGTTTCAATAGCCCAAATCAGCTCTCCGCATGGCATCTTAAGGATCTCCAAGCAATGAATCCTTTAAGATAGCATGCACATTGCTTTTGAAGCATAAATTGGAAACCCATCTAATTTCACATTTGCAGTCGTTCTGTATCACGCCCATCATTATCCTCAATCTGAGGAGGAAACTGTTCTCTGCGAGCCTTTCACAATGTCACCTGCTGGGAAAGAGACAGAATCCAGCCCAGGAACCAGCCTGGAAGTGCTGAGGCCAGCCCCCTCCCAACCAGAATCAGAGACAGCAGTAGGTGTCCCCAATTTGAGTCTCATTGAAAGCCCATGCAGTCAACACACATTCCGTCTCCACCTCATGGGTGGCCAAGGTTGGGTCTAGGACATGTTCACACATGGAAAGCATGTGTGGCCTGTGGCTTGAGGCCCTTTGCAGTGTGCTGGCCCCAGGTTCCCCAGCAGCCTCATGAGTACTACCCTGAGACCCCATGGCCAGAGAACCAGACCCACATGGCCAGCACTGGCCACAGAAAGCTCTGTGAAGGAGAGAACTAAGTTTTAAAAGAGACTGGAAGAGACTTAAAGGGGGTCATGGGATTTCTCAGGAACCCCAAGGGAGATTTGGGCTCTAACTCAGTTTTCTGTAGGGTTTTCCCATTCTAAGTTTTCTTCATCACTGGAACAGAACCAGAGGGGCAGTACAGTGAGGCAGCCCTTTCCACATCAAAGCAGTTCACCAAGCGTTTGCTGAGCACTTAGGATGTACGAAGGTGAGGATGGGCCCTCGGGAGAAAAAGGCAAGGGAGAGATTCAGTCTGGGTAGCACAACTCCATGGCAGACAATACAAGCATAGAACAAGGGATGCTAAGGTCTGGGGGAGGAGCCGAGGCTGTATACCACCCAGGATACAGTCTTACCCAGTGCAAGGGTGTGCTGTTAGGTGAGAAGTACTACTTGGGTTAGACAGGCCACCTTGAAGAACACTCTACCGTTCTTGGTAGCTTCACTGGGGTCTTCTGGACTCTGAGTAGGTTTTGTCAGTTCTTATTCCTCCCCTGACTATGCAGAAGCACCTTGCCCACGATGTCTGCATCATCTGTACTTGAACTTGCTTGCTCTTGTCCAGCTATGCTGAATGGATAGAGTTCCCTAGCCTGAGAAGTATTCTCACAATGTTCTCATCCACTCAGAGGATCACTACTGAGTACTGCAAGATGAGACTTCATTTCTTTTTATTTATTTATTTGAGAGAGGGGGAAGAAAGGGAGAGAGAGGTAGATAGAGAGAGAATGGGCATACTAGGGCCTCTAGCCTTTGCAAACTCTAGATGCATGTGGCACCTTGTGTATCTGGCTTTACGTGGGTATTGCGGAATCGAACCAAGGTCTTTAGGCCTTGCAGGCAAGCGCCTTAACCACTGACCCATCTCTCCAGCCTGAGACCTCATTTCTAATGGACCACAAGGCCACCTAGAAAGCAATAAGCAGCCAGGCATGGTGGCTCCTGCCTTTAATCCCAGCACTCGGGAGGCAGGGATAGGCAGATTGCCATGAATTCGAGGCCAGCTTGAGACTACATAGTGAATTCCACATCAGCCTGAGCTAGAGGGAGACCCTACCTAAAAATAAGCAATAATAATCTTTTTTCCAAGTAACACATTGTTCTAAAATTAATCAGAGCATGACAATATTCATGGATGGTGAGGTGCCTGCCTGTTGCCCAGCTCTGCATGGACGGCATCATCACTGTCAGCGCTCCTGTCTTTGTGGTACCTTCATCTTGCGTTCCGAGGCTTAATAGGGTGAGAGATTCACTCTGTCCACACAGCTAATAAAAGCTGAGTTATGCTTCAGTTCTATCTAAATCCAAAGTCGATAGTCTCAATGGCTATAAACTCAACATAAGCCTATTTTTTAGTTAGGTTTGACTGCTTCTAGTTCTTAAAAGAAACAGAAGAGAGGCCTTTCCCGACCTGAGTGATTTCACATGTAAAGTCCTACATCTAAAAAGGTTTCACCTGCTCTCTCCTCGGAGCTTTCTGAGCCCCTTCCACTTACTTGGAAAAAAACAGTCAGATATCTTTAAAGTATTTTTTATTTACTTGCAAGCAGAGAGAGAGATAGAGAGAGGAGAGAGACAGAGAGAATGGGTGCACCAAAGATTCCAACCACTGCACACAAACTCCAGACACATGTACCACTTTGTGCATCTGGATTTATGTAGGTACTGGGGAATTAAACCCAGGACATTAGGTTTTGCACGCAAGTGCCTTAACCACTGAGCAATCTCACTAGCTCTCCAGATAATATATTATATTGTAACCAAGTCTCTATCCCACACTTATGGGGGTAATAGCCCTAGGAAAGGAGAGATAGGCCATCTGCATGTCCAGAAGTCCAACTACATGTGCAGTGTCATAATAGATACCATCGTATGCTCTCCCTCTGAAATCCTACAGTACTTCCAGGTGGACATGGTGCTTAACATTCCCATTCTGCAGGTGGGGAAACTGAGGCTCACAGGAGCAGTACTTGGACTAGCTGACAAAGTTGATCCACGATGAAATCAGGTGTGTACGTCATTAGTGTGCACCACTTATAGATGCAGCTCTGGACATCCCCTGGAGCCCTGCCTGTGCCACTCATGATGTGAGGGTCCAGCGAGAGCAAAGATGCAGTAATGCCCTGAAGGAATAAAGCATCTCTGAGATCTATTTGTGAAATTAAAGCACAAGTCCAGGAGCATGAGTGTGTTCTTCTGAGGTCTTGCCTACAGTAACCAGCATGGGCCACCTTGACAAACCACCATGGACTGGGCAGCTTAAACAACAGGAATGTTTTTCTCACTGTGCTGGGGCTGAGAAGCCCAAGACTAAGGTGCTGACTAGCTTGTCTTTGTAGAGGGCTGTCTCCTTCCAGTGTTCTCTCACATATCCTACCTAAGGACAACAGACCTATTGGATTATGATCCATTTTAGCAACCACGTTGTTGTGGTCAGCTTTCTAGTTGCTGCGCAGAAAGAACCCAAACAAAAGCGGCTTGTAGAGGAATAGGTTTATTTGGCTTATGGACTCTAGGGGAGACTCCATCCTGGCAGGGAAAATGATGGCATGAGCAGAGGGCTGGACATCACCTCCGCCACAGCACTGCAAACAGCGGCAGGAAGGTGTGTCAAACACTGGCAAGGGGAAGCTGGCTTATAACCCCCATAAGCCCACCCCCAACAACACAGCTCTAATGAGGTTCTAATTCCTGAACTGCCATCAGCTGAGGATCAATCACTGAGAACACATTCATTTGTTTGTGGGGGACACCTGGATCAAACCATGACACACGTGTAAACTTAATCACCACTTTAAGAACACCATCTCCAAATATAGCCATGTTCTGAGGTCTGAGGGTTAGGAGTTCTACTTATGAGCCTGAGAGGGATATAACTCAGCCTACAATAGGACCCGAACTCATGCATCTCCTATCCTGGAATACCCCCTTATCATCCAGTCACTGAGCCTGCACCACCCTCCCATGCCACCCCCAGCAACAATGCACTTGGCCCTACTTATATGCCCATCTGTCTGTCCCCATGGGCAGAAAGTATTAGTTGCCCAGGCCTTCTTCTCTTTGTAATGGCAATGAGTCTAGCCTGCATCTGTGCAAAATCCAGATGTGGCCATGTTAGCTGAGCTGGGGAAGTGTGAATTCCAAGAATCCTGGAGGCACAGGTCGTGCTGTAGGAGAGTTCAAGGACCAGGTTGCACACATGGCATAGTCCTGAAGCTCTAGAGGCTGGAGGCCACAGACATTTCTCACCCAGCCTGCCTTCTGCCCAGCCACACCTGAGTCCTGAAAGACAGAGACGTGAAGCAGAAGAAGCCTTGGGAATGAGCATGCCTTGTGTGTGTGGCAAGACAGTTGGTGACATCAGTCAAGATGCAAAGCTCAGACCACATGGAAGCTGCCTGGGTGTTCTGGCAGGGACAGACACACCTGGGTGTGAGCAGAGAGGAGGCTTGGAAAGAATAGTATTGACTGACGAATGTGCTCCCAAACTCTCAAGGGTGCCCCTGAGGAATCCTTAGAAATAGTTGGCAAGCAGAATTTTCAGACTGACCAAGGTCCCACCTAAGACAGCCAAGAGCGTTCAGCTACTGCTACCAAAGCCCTGTATCTGCCACATTGAAGGTCAGCTTACACTGGTGGCCGGACCTCTAGTAGTGTGGCCAGTGGGCAGCCCTTGGCATTTAAGCACCTGCCACACTCCACCTCCAGGAAGCAGAAGGGGGCATTTCCCCAGAGCTCAGCTTCTCCAGCCTCAGCTTTTACATCAGCGAGCCCCAGTGAACCTCATCATCCCTTCTCTGCACAAGAGATTTCTGCGCCATCTTCCCAATCAGCCTCCCCCAATTTGAGTTCACAGGTCTTGTTCCCCATTAAACCTATTTCCTCTCCCTCTGGACATTGCTTCCCAGAGAACCCAGACTGCACTAGTCCCATTGGTGATGGCTGGGATTTTAGCCAGTTATGGCTCAAAGAGGTGACATACCTAGAATTCCTGTGCAGCTAGAGCCCAACCCCACGTGACTCCCCCTCTGTCATAGCCAGTAGCTCAGGAAGCAATTATCAAGTTGCTTAATATGCCTCACTGTGGCTCCTTTAGACTCCTCTTGAGGGAACACCCAGCCAACCCTATAGTCCTGTGGGCTACTGCATCTGGAACCCGTGGTCTTTCCCACACGATCTCCTCGCCCCTTCCAGCAGAGCCCCCTACCAGTCTTCCACCAGTCTCCTCGCCCTTTCCAGCAGAGCCCCCTACATTGAAGCTCTCTGCAGAGGCTGCTATCTGGCAGCTACAATCACAGGATCTGCCCCCACAGACTCATTAGATGAAGACAAGTTTGACAGGCTCGGCACATTTACCCAGAACCCACAGCACAGTGCATGCATGGTTGTCTCCCCCTGGGAGAATGGGTAGAGTAGGGTTTGTTTACGGAACCAACAGAGGGGTGTGATGTGCAGTGCGGATACTTTCAGAACTAAGATTTGAAAAGTGCAAGGCAGCCTGGGCCGGTTTTTCTTCTGTGACTCCTCGTGCAATTAAACTTCCTCGATGCTCGCTTGCACGTCACGTGTGAAATAGACCTCCTTCTGGACTCAGCTTTGTTGTTCCAGAAGCAGAACTGAATTATGATGGCTCAGCTGGGAAAACTGCCGTTGCTTCTAAGTTACGCACCAAAGAGGAAAGTAAACATATTTTTCAGTTGAAAAGTTAGAAAAGCAAATTTGACTTGTTGGAAAATGAATCAAGACAAGGCTCCTGGTCACAGCAGTCACAACTCCTGATGATTAGTCTGGGAACATGTGAAACGACAAAGCAGGCTTGAACAGGTCGATCGCCTGGGCCTCTCCAGCAGCCCAGGAGCTCTTGTGACTCAAGAATCAGAAAACCCATGTCATTCCCATCTGCACTGCCTGCCCACACCCACAGGCTAAGGCCTGCCCGGTAACCTACCTTAGCATCTATTCAGGGCCTTCCAGAAACTAGTATGTGGTTGAGGTCTTACATACCTGCTCATGTCTGATCAGACTAAGGTTTTCCACTCCTAAGGAGCACCACCATCCTGGCATGTCAGATGTCAGCTCATAATCCACAAACACACGCACACACACACACACACACACACACACACACACACACACTCAGAAGCACCCACCAGGGCTTGGAAGCTGGAATGTGTTCATGGCTATCCAAAGCACACTGGCCTCAGACACAGCTAAGCTTTCCCAGCTTATCTGCTGCCCATTGGCACCTGCCCATCTTCCAAGCCAGCCAAGGGCTTCTTTCCCTAGAAAACTTTCCTTGACCAGGGCCACAGCTCTTGAGGATCCTGCACCATCTGAATTCCGTAGCAGTTAACATTCACCTCACTGCACCTGTCACTCACTATGCCCATGGGCTGGGGACAGGACATTTTTGTTCAACAAGGAAAAGCCAGTCTTGGTGGGACAGACATAAGGGGAAAATTTCCTGTGGGCAAAATGACCTCTATGATTTTGTAATGTGCAAAAAAAAGCTATAAGAGGAAGTAATAATCAGAAATTGCATTACTTTAAATGATATCAAACACTTGTGTGCATGATTTGGGTGCACATGAGATTTACTACAGCAAGCACATAGGAAGTAACAGCACGGTCTATATTTTGCACAGCAGAGCCCTTCCACTAAGGATTCCCAGGTCCATTGCTATCTACATTGCAAGTTCATGGATAGTCTGGCTTGTCCTGCTGGTGAGTATTATTTTTATCTTCCAGAGACAGTGCATCAGGTTTTCCAAGTGCCCCTTGCCAATCTTTAGGACCACCAGTAATATCTTTGATTCTACCCAGAGCACATCAGAGCCACCATCATCAGGCAGGAGCTGTCCATCCTCCCCCCTCCCACCCCCAAGTGCCCCTTTCCTTCCTCATCAATAGCAGGAAAACCACAAAGTCATTCAAGTGTTCTTTCCACAAGTTTGCTTAAAATGCATTGATTTTCCCAGGCTTGAGTGCACTTTCTGCCTGTGGGGAAAGCTCGTGGATCCACAATGTCCCTCCTGCTGGCTGGGCCTCCAGAGCTCTCTGTTTCTTTGCATCCCAGAGTGCAGGTCAACGAGGTGTCTTTACAATAAGCTCTGCTGAAATGTCCAAAATGATGTGCAGGAGAGACCTTCACTCAGTGTGTGTTGCATTTGATGAAACTGGGCTTGTAATTTTGTGCAGAGCCTGTCCTCTTCTAGGGAGCAGCAGCCTCCTGTCTGTCCATACTGCAGTGAGAGGCCCGATGTAAAATGAGCAAGGGGCAGGGAGCCAGGAACAAAGACCTTGCTGCCTGGTAATGAAGCGCTGAGTGCAATGCCATTTCATTATTAATCCTGGGCACCAAGGTCTCATTGAACCTCTCCACTGCCCCTGAGATAATAGTTTGGGTTATTTGGTATTGCCGACTTTCTGGGGTCACCCTAGATAACTGCCTTTAGCCCTGCCTTCTGGGGACATGGACTGGGCTCCTTCCAAGCCTCCAGATTATAAATGAAGAGAACTTAGTCTGAATTCTAAGGCTGCTAAAAATTCCATTATAGGTTGCATGACACCTTTAGCCATCTGTGAGGCTCCCCGACAAAGGCTGGCCTAGTCTGCAGGTGATCCCACTGAGAACCAAGGATCTGTAAGACTAAGTGAAACCTCCTCCTCCTCCTCCTCTTCCTCCTTTCTCCTTCCTCCTCTTCTTCTTCCTCCTCCTCTTCCCTTTTCTCTTCCTCTTCTTCTTCTTTTCTCTCTCACTCTCTCTTGCTCACTCTCTCTCTCTCGCTCACTCACTCTCTCTCCTCTCTCACTCTTTTACATGTTAGAGAAGAACAACTTAATAGAATTATGGAAACAGGTACATGAGATGTGGCCAGATGCAGTGAGATCTATTTCCTGCCACCACGTATGGACTCCTGTAGCACCTCTTCCCACCTTTGAGTTCACCAGCCCCTTAGTGTGAAACACCCTGCTCTGCCCTGTCTCCCTGCTGCCTCACCCAGCACAGGTACATCACAGGCATATGCATCTCCATAGACCCAGGTCACTGCAGACACTTAAGGAAGCCAGCCTCCAAATTCAAAGCTCTCTCCTTCCTCTGTGCCCAGACCTACATGGGTCTCCATTCATCCCATCCATGTGATTTATTGTAGACCCAACATTCGTCCTGCCTGCAGGGATGGTGGAGTGCTGAAAAACCAGTGAGCAAAATGAGGTTTAAAACTTCAACAGTGAGCAAAGCCCACAAGTCTCAGATGATCCCCGTTGTGATCCATTTAGATCTGGTTCAAAAGCAAGAAACATTGACTATGAAGTATGTATGGGTGAGAAACTGTGACAGGGCCAGGCACCTGCAGGGACCACCCCTCCCCTTGAATGGGAGGCGTCTAATTAGAGCTACAACCTAGGTGCTAAAACTGATTGGTCAAATATGAACCAATCAGCTGTCTCTCTGATGCACCAGGGAAGAACTTAAATTCTCTTCCCTAGAGGAAGCCATTCCTCTCTTCCCCCATGTGGCAAATGGAGTAAAGAGACTGCTGATCCAGGCCTCAGTAAGGTAAGGCCTACCCCCCACCCCAGCTAATGGCTGGGGTGGGGGGCAGGCTCCAGACTTTTTTCCTCATGAATCTCTCTTTCTCATGATGGGAGCTCACTGTTATCTTTTCTGTTCATGCTTATTTAGCTAATTAATACAAATTCTGTTAAACTCTCTGACACGTGTTCTCCCCACACTGGTGACCGGAGAACTCTATAACTCCCCATGTTTCCTTAAATAATAAAGATTCCCACTATACCACTATACCACTATCTTGTTGTCCATGATTTTAATTCTTTAACTTTATAGACACGAGCTCAGATATTCTTTGAATTTGGGGTGAATTGAGGTTTTTACTGGGGGTTATCTTAATTCTAACCCTTCCCCACACCCCACATCTTAACCGTATCAAAACCATTATCGGGAAACTGGAGAGTGTCGCATGCATTTCAAGGCGGTAGTTTTTCTCCCATGGGGAGAGGGATGTGAGAGGCAGGAGGCAGAGGCTTGACTGGGAAGTGAGTATTTCTCACTCGGGCTAGGTGGGGGTGCAAGTTGCTTTCTGTCTTCATAAACCGTGCTTGTACATCATGCACAATGCTTAACTAGATGACATGGTTTATGGTCTTTGGCTTTTCAAGGCAAAGATTTAGTATGAGCCTGGAACTCTGTTCCATTTGAGGAATAAAAATATTGAGAACTGATAACCCTATGTCCAAGGACAAGGTGACTCCATGTCTTTTTATTTCAGGGCAATAAAACTGCTCCAACCACAAGACATAGGGTTGGCGAACACAGATGGAAAATGTTGCAGCCCCTTTCACGAAGCCATCACGAGGATCTCTGAGACCCACTTTCCACTCCTGCAAAGTGGGAGGCAAGTCAGCTGGCACAAAACTGCTGTGAGGATTCGGTGAGTTGACACAGGGGACAGGCTCAACACAAGGCTCCGGTGAGCAGCAGTGACAGTGACCACATTGTCATTTCAATTCCCAATCCAGCCCCACATCTCTGCTGTCTGCATGACTGCAACTCCCTCAGTATTTCAAGATTTATTTTACAGTAAATAACTTTTTTTACAAAAAAATATAGTGTATTTTTTCTCAGTTGTGGTTAATCCTCTCCCAACCCACCCTTGCTCCATCTTGGGACCCCCATCCTGGTTATATCCTCCCATTCCCAGTATTCTTGCTCTCACTGTATCTTGTATGTTCTAGTATTTTCCCCACTCCCTTTTGTCCCCCTTTTATGGGCCACTTTTTAGTTTCTGATGTCTGCACTCACTCCTACACAAGCACGCATAAATAAAGATTCAAAGATAGAATCTACCTATTAGAGAAAACTTGTGCTGTTTTAATACGAGTCCCAGTTTTATCTGTTTTCCTGAAAATTGGATAAATTCATTTTTATTTGTGGCAAAATACAATTCCATTGTGCATATGTACCAAATTTTCATGGTGGGGGAGAATATCCAGAGACATTTCCCCCCTCAGCAACAACACACAATGGGGGTGGGGCAAAACTGGCTACCTCTGATGCAGTTCAGAACCCCCTACCCTATGGACAGATCCAGTATGCACACCAAGGAGGGACCCCAGTGGGTTGGGGACAGAGAGGAGATGGGGGTACCATCACAAGATTTGCTCATACAATATATAGAATTAATTATAATAAATATTTTTCAAATTTAGAAAATGTATATTTTTATTTATTTATTTGCAAGCAGAAAGTGAGATAGAGAGACAGAGAGAGAATGGGGAGAATAGTTGCCCCAGGGCTTCTAGCCACTGCAAACAAACTCCAGATGCATATGCCACTGGGCATCTGGGTTTATGTGGGTACTGAGGAATCAAACTCAGGTCGTTAGGCTTTGCAAACAAGTGCCTTAACTCCTGAGCCATCTCACCAGCCCCATATTCTCATTTTCCATTAATCCATTGATGGACATGTAGGCTGATCCCATTTCCTTGCTATCATAAATAGAATATTCATACTGTGCATATGGACAAACAAGTATCTCTGTTATACAATGGAAAGGCCTTTGGGTGTATGTTCAAAAGCGTATAGTTGGGCTATATAATAGTTGTATTTTTAACTCTTTTTGCATATATTATGTGTGTGGTGTCCATAGTCACATGTGGTGGATGTGAGCGTGTATGTGTGTGTATGTGTGTATGTGTATTGTGTATATGTGTGTGCATGTGTGTGTATTTAGGTGTCTATGTGTGTGTGCATGTGAATATGTATGTGTATATGTGCGTGTTTGTGTGTGTATGTGTATGTGTGTATATGTGTGTGTGTGTATGTGTGTGTGTGTGCTCCAGAAGTTGATTTCAGGTGCCTTTCTCATCACTCTTCACCTAACTTGCTGAGATTGAATCTCTCACTTGAATCCAGAGCTCATTTATCAGGATGGACTAGCTAGTCAGCTTGTCCTGGGGATTCCCTGTCTCTACCTCTCAAGTGCTATAGTTACAGGTGGACCACACGTCCACCCTCATTGATGTGAATATTAGTGATCTGAACTCAGGTCATCACAGTTAAATGGCAAGTGCTTTATCCACTAAGCCATCTCCCCAGAGCCTATTTTCAGCACTTGGAGAAATCTCCACACTGATTTCCATACTGGCTGTTGCCAGCATTCACTCTCACAGGTATAATAAGGGCTCCTTTCCCCACACACACCTTTGCCCACATTTGTCATCAATGTGTTTTCTTGATGACAGCCATTCTGATGGGGGGAGATAAGAAATCTCAAGGTAATTTTCATTTTCATTTCCTAATGGCTAAACATGTTAAACATGTTTAAAAATATTTATTGGCCATTTGTATTTCTTCTTTTGAGAACAAAAGCATGTGATGTCTTCATCAGTAGGACCTTATTATCTAGCTCTGGTGGATAAGCTAGAGCATTGACAATAATGTATATTGTTTGGCGGCCTCAGTTACCTTCCAGACAACAACTCGCTGGGAGCTATCCCACCTGGGAGGTATTTTTAATTGACAAGTATAGAAACTGAGGCTCAAAGAGTTCAAATAGATATTCCTTTCTGTAGACAAAGCAGTTCCTCTTCTTACAAAGGATTAATTCAGAAACCAAAAGGATATTTTCTGTATCTGAGAATGTCACTCCAACTTTGAAAAGAAACTGACCTAAAGGTTCAGCAAATGACACCGAGCCTTTACTACCCACTACCCACAAAAGCTGCCATAACCCACCGATAGATCTCAGCACCTCCTAGCAGGGGACCAGGAAGCCTGCTGTTCTGAGCATCCTGTGCTGAGACATTGGAAAGAAAAGTCTCCTTGGAGGAGCTTTGGTTCATGGCACAGCTATGATAACCTTCTTGCTTTCTTTTCCAGGGAGGAGAAAAGCATGTCACTGCTAGTATTACAGAAAGGAATGAATTTGGTGGCTTCTGAGCCCAGAGGGTGGGATCTGTATGATCTCACAGCACGACACAGAGGTGGGAGAGGATTCTGAAAGCATTTTCTGAGGTCTGATCCCTCCTCAGTATCCATAGGGCCCATGGGAGTCTTCAGATAGCCTGACCTATTGAGGAACCAGAGAAGCACCATCCTAGAATTAGAAATTATTTTACAACAAAGTTCTGCTTGATTTTCATACCTTAAACTGGCCTGGAATTTCTCTGCGTGTGCTCTACCCCTCCCATGAATCTCCCCACCCTGACTATGCTATCACTCTTCCCGGGCCATGAGAAGACCCAGGCCATCCGGAGGACAAAATGCCAACAGGGCAAAAGGGTTAATGGCTAAAAGTTGTAAAAGAGTTAACTACAGGGAGGCCAAACTTCTCCCCCCTAAGATAAGACAAGAGAGGATAGTTTATACTAGGGAAGAGTGCTGCCCTGAGAAACAGACAGGGCAAACACAGATGCAAAGATAATGGATAAACATGCCTTAAAAGTTGCTTATACTTTGAAGAGGTTATCTAGTTATTTTGACTCACATGGAATTTACAGCTAACTGCACTATTTCACCTCTGTAAGTCCTGCCTAATTGCACTCCTGTTTGATAAATTTCTTATTGGAAATGTTCTGAGGTTTTGGAAGTAAAAGCCCCACTTTTTCCTTTGTTAGCTGCTAGTCTCCTGAGCCCTGCATTTGGGTGAGACAACCACTGGCCAGTCCTGTGTGCACAAATATAGCTTGCTTCAATTTGGCCTAAATTTGAGTCTGTGGCATATTCTTTGCGTTCGTGGGTTTAACATTATCTCTGCCTTAGACTTGTTCATCACATATCTCTAACCATAAAGATGATGGTGGAGACAAGAGATGCCATTTTCTACTCACTCTTTCATGTGGATATTGGTGAGATAAAAACCCAAAACAACACAAAATGTTAAAGAATGCTCATTTCCTGACATGTCTTCTCCAGGCAGGGAAGATCTATCTCGCTCTCTTTCCCAGGCTCTTGCTTCCTAGATAGCTGATGATTCCTATATCCTACCCTCCTCTGCCCCTACCATGCCTCTCCCAATGATGAAGGGCAGGGCAGCCACAGGAAGAAGTGACACTTGGGTTCAGCTCCAGCTAATCGTGGTTGGAATCAGTGGACAAACACCTCAGCTTCCTCAAGATTGGGGAGACACTCAGAAATATGGTCTGTAGTCTCTCAGAGTCCCTGGTGGGATTGAGCTTTAGCTGTCCGTGGCCATCACCTGTGTTTTTATGTAGCTTCTACCAGCTTCAAAGCATTTCCTGTCTCACTTCCCCACCCCCTACCTACGAGTACTTCATGGGATTACTTTCCACAGAAACTGCTGTACCAAGTCCATTGTGGGGTCTGCAAGGGGTATGTAGCCTGAGGCGCTAGCCTTCCCACCCTCTCCTCCCCTCTCCACCCATGAGTATCTTTTCTCATATACATGCCTCTCTGAAGGTGAGAGCTGACCTTCAAAAACCTGCTCAGCTTTCTGGTCTTGTCAAGATCCACCAGCTCTCAGCAATGAGCAATGGGGGTTTATTCCCCTAAGTTCCTACCACAGCCTCTAGACACAAAGTCCCACACTGCACACCATGACTTAGAGAAGTGCCAGGAATCTGCTTGGCTGGGATCTCCTCTCCAGCTTCTACCCTGAGAAGTGTGGAAGTGTCTTTGTGTATCCAATAACCATAACACTGGTTTCTTCTGCTTACTGCAAACCTGAAATTGAAGCTTTTTAATGTAAAGTTCCAGGAGCTTTGAGAAATATACATTGATAAGTAATAATCATTATTACTTTCAATCCATGTATGCCTCTTAGAGTCAACCCCTGCCCTACCTACAGTTCGTGACTTGGTCACTGGCCCTATAGCTGTGCCTGATTCCAAAGTGCTACATGAAAGAAGTCTCAGACTACATAGGCTTTTGAACCCTCAGGCTGCCTTTGAGTTGCCTCCAGGTCATTGCTGGCATCAATGGCTTGTTCCTTTTCATGGCTGAATAGTGTCCCATGGTGTTGGAAGCAAAAGATTTATCCATTCAATAATTGTAGGACATTTGGGTTGTTTCCAGTTTGGGGGAATCATGAACAAAGCTGCTGTGAAAAATGTGTGCAAGATTTTTTGCTTTTATTATCATTATTATTTATTATTGATATCTTTATTATCCAAAATTGGATACATTGTATGAATAAATCTTATTATGGTACCCCCTTTTCCCTCCTCCCTGTCACCAATCCACTGGGTATCTTCCTCGTTGGGCATACTGGATCAGTGCAGGGAATAGGGGGTTATGAATTGTATAAGAGGTAGTTTTCCCTCCTCCCCCCACTTTGTGTGTATGAAAGTTTTTAATAATAACCTAAGATCTGATTTTATTCAGGTAAATGCCCACAAGTGGCATTTTCACATGTTTCTGTCTTTTCCCTGTCTTATGTCCCCATTTCCTTATTTGTAGTTTCCAAAACCACTTTCCCAAGACTGATATGAAGACCCACCGAAAGGCAAGAGGTGACCATCCATCTAAAGTAGAAGTCAGGTGAGATAGCATACCATGAGGGTCTATAAAACACAGATGCACATTTCCTGGAAAAGGAAGTCCTTGGGTCCCAGCATCCAGCAACCTGGCCATGTTGCAGAGAAATTTTCACCAAACCCTAGACCACTGATAGTGAATGAAGTCCCTCCTAAATCATAATTATTTTGCTATTAAAAGTTCCATAATTTGGAAGTGTGAAAATTCTTCATAATCTGCTTTCAATGATAACTTCCATTAGCAACTGTGATTAGTCATCCCAGGTATTTTTTTGTCCATAAAATACAGAATGAATTTCATTTTAGGGTAGTAAATAAATCATCCCTATTTTCCTCATCCATTCTATAGCAAACCTGTCTCTTCTGGCAAAGGAATAAAGGCACTTTTGATGCCTATATCTTGTCTCTCTGCACTTTCCAAAATTGCCATATTCTGTTAAAAGAGAGGAAGGGGCCTACAAAGAGGAGCTGAGGGTCTTTTCTTTTCCCACATCATTCACATAAATGAGATTTCTTAAGCATAATCTTGGTTGAGGGAACTGCCACTTTGGGTGTTGGTGGAAAAACCATTTTCACAGACTGACCTCTCCTAGTAGGTGCAGAGCTGTCAGTCTAGACAGTGACTCTGCCATCCTGCTCAGTGCAATTCCCTGGTAGCCAAGCCCCACTCTCCCCAGGGCCTCATGGCCAATGTTTGTGCCTGGCTCAAGTTCTGACCCACTTATACCATTCCCTTCCCATTCTCAGCCTTCTCAGGAACTTTGAGAGACATCAGGTTCCCTACAGCAGAGGGGAAAGCCCTCTTCCACCCTCACCTAGAGATCCACTGGGAGCAGTACCATCCTCTGAGCCATATTAGCACATCTGAGCAATAGCAGTTGTCACAAAGAAACCCAAAGTTCAGCTTCTGTGCATTCAGCAGACCTGTTCCCTAGGGATGGTCCCTGTCCTCTGTCTCATATCTCCTACCCTGTGGCCTCTTTGACAACATTAGAGCCATAAGTAAGTCAACTCCAACCAGGACAGGATGCTGTCTGCTTAGACTGTCTAGTACAGCAGCCACTTGGATCATGGTTCGTGGGCATGAGCAGGTGAAGATATATATCTACAGAATGATTTTCTGAATAAACTCCGGTTGCCCAGAAATAAGGCAAAGAATCAATAAATGGAATCTCGTGAAACTAAAAGGCTAATGTGTACCAGAAGAAACTCTCACCTAGCCAAGAGGCAGCCTACAGAACTGAAGGAAATCTATGCCTGTTATATACATTGACAGATGGTTAATCTATAGAATATGGAGAGAACTAAAAAAAGTAACACCAAGAAAATGAACTGCCCAATCAAAAAGTAGGTTATGAAACTAAGCAAAGTAGTCTCAAACAAAGAAATACAAATGATCAACAAGTATATTAAAAAGTGTTCAACATCCTTAACCATCAGGAGAATGCAAATTAGAACTACTTAGAAATTCCATCTCATTCCAGTCAGAATGGCAATTATCAAGAAAACAAATGACAACAAATGCTGGTGAGAATGTAGGGAAAAGGGAACAATTATTCACTGCTGGTGGAATGTAACCTGGTAACAGCCACTATGGGAATCAATGTGGAAGTTCCTAAAAAAGCTAAAAGTAGAAATACCATATGGCCCAGCTATGCCATTTCTGAGCTTATAAAAAAAAAAAAACCCACTGTAGCTTACTACAGGGATACGTGTGCATCCATATTCGTGGCTGCTCTACTCAAGAAGCTAGGAAATGAATCCAGCCTAGATGTCCATCAACTGGCTGGATAATAAAAATGTGAAACATATACACAGTGGAATTTTATTCAGCTATAAAGAAAGGAAAAAATTATAAACTTTGCAGGAAAATGGATGGAGCTGGAAAATTTCTACCCAGGCTCAAAGAGAGTTCTCATACGTAGATCCTAGTTTCGAATCTCCAGACTCATGTGTACATCTTGGTTGTGTCCACAGATCATGAAGTCAGAAAAGGGCTAAGGGGGAGTCTTAAAGAGAGAAGATAGTGGTGCATACATGATATGAAAACAGTCAGGAAGGTACTGGGATTGGAAAGGATTAAGTAAGGATGAGGATGAGGAAATGAGAGAGAAGGAGGGGTGGGAAAGAGTTAACAAAAACGTAGGGGATAAGGAAAATCCATAATAAAACCTACTATTTAGTTAACTAAATAAAAATTATAAATAGAATGAACAGAGATACCCTACACATGTGAGTAATGTTCCTGGTAGCTATTGGCTAGCAAATAATAATATCAGTGTCAGAAATGGGATACATCCCAGTGAGTTATGGCCAGAGAAGCCCCCTAAACAATATAACCTAATCCCATGGCTTTTGGCTGCCCACCAGGACTGAAAGGTCAGACCCTATTGCTGCAGACACCCAAACTGATGGATTCTGGACATACAATTAAGATGGAGCTGAGGCAGAAGCTTCCTTCCTACTGACTAGCCTTAATAGTGCCAGACAGTGCCATGCTGGTTGCTGGCAGAGAAATATCATCTACATTACTACCCAGCAACGAATCCTGAAGCCTACAATACTGATTCTCCAGGCAAGATGTAGGGCTTGAAGATTATGTAGGTAACCAATAGCTCTATGGATGGATTTAAGGCCTGATTCTCAGGTGGAAATACATACCTGGTATTGAACACAAAGTCAAAAGCCCGTGGCTGTGGAGAACATAGGACCTAGGGAAGAATTCACTGTTAATTTATTGCTAAACAGATGTATTGTCAAACTGCCTTGGAAATATGTATCCTTATATCCATAGATCAGTTCTGCTCTTGGTCCCAATCAGAAAAGCTCTTCTGTTTGGCAGTGTTAGAAAGTCAATGTAGAGAATCATAACTAGTCAAGTGCTGAAAACAAGTGATTGAGGAGTGTTCGGTCCTAAGCAGGACACACACACCATCCACTCCAGGGAATATCATGGAAGGTGAAGTGAAAGAAGACAAGAGCTGGAGAATGGGACTGAGCACTAAGGAACTCCAGCTATTGGACATGACAAGGCCATTGCACTCATGAACCCACACAAGATGTAGCTAGAGCACACGACCTGTCCATGATGGGGCCACAATTCTGTCATAGATAGGGGAGGGGCTTAGGAACCGCTTCCCTCCCTAATATGCCAAAGGCAGTTAAAGGTTTCCAGGGAGAGGAATCATTTCTTCTTTGCCATAGCCACTAGTAAGAGATGAGAAGGAGTTCAGAGAGGCTAAAGGGGACAAGGGAGGGTAATGTGGGTATATGTGATCAAAATATAATATTTAAGCAGGAAATGTCAAAATAAATTTTAAAATCATATATATGTATTTTAAAAAGTTAATTCTGAAACACTACTTAAGATATCATAAATTTAGTAGACTTGGAGGTAGCCCAGGAATTGGGAGGATTTTAACCAATTTTCCAACATCTGAGTGGGAGACATTCCCTGGCTGAGGGCCTTCCTGGTGCCCACATTTTTGCAGAAAGATATACCCAAGTCAGCATAGATGCCATAAGAAATAGGCCACAGAGGTGCAATGGAGGCTGAGTGACAATCAGCAAATGCCCTAGGATCTGGAAGGTCAGAGAGAGCCAAGAACATTAGGTAAGAGTTTCAGATATTGGCCAAGAAAAATATAAGGCTGAGCAGATTTGCTCCCAACACACACACACACACACACACACACACACACACACACACACACACACGAACCCACATGGCATAGAGGATATACAGAGCACCAGCCTTGGGATCCCACAGGCTTCACTCTTAAGAAAACATAAAAGGATCTCATAACCATTTGAGGCTTTGGCCTTGAAATTATTGCTAAGGAATGAGGAGAAAAGCCAAACCCTGGGTGGGAACAGCAAAAATGTCTTAAGTCAAAGTTTAGAGGCTCCAGCCTGCTGCCTCCTACTTACTCCTGAACTGGGAAATTGTTGATCTTAACAGGGGAGTTCCCAGCATGGCCAGGGAGAGAGGAACACCATGGGAACATCCCTAGCCTCTGGTGCAGCAAGGATGGGTGGATTTGTTCCCTAAAGTTTGGACAGGGACATTCTGGCTCAGACAAAAAAAAGAAAAGGAGGGCACTTCACCTAATTCAGTAAATATCCAACTAGGCAGACCCTGAGCATAGGTGACCCCATTATGAGAACGGGCAGAATACCTTCAGAGTTCAAATTTCTACACTTCCTGACCCAACTGACATGGAAGCTATTAATATCCCTTACTATCCTTAGTAAGCCAAAGTCCCATGCTATGCCCATTTCTGAGACAGTTTTCAACTCCTACTAATGCAAAATGCTTCTTAAAGCTGAGACAGATCCAATTTTCAAAAAGAGTCCAGGCCAGCTAGCTGGTAATTCAGAGGCTAACGTGGAGGAGGTCGACAATATGATAAATGAGTAAGGCCTTGGGAGGAAGAGACCCAGCTGAGCAGGCACGTATGGTTGGAACTCTGCCAGGTGGACAGACAGAGCAATTCTTGAAACAGCTCTTCTGAGGAGCAAGTATTTGACTACAGGAAAACCTTCCACACAGCTGCAATGGACACCTAAGGTGTATTGGGGACAGTGAGTGGACATTCCCAGCACTGTCAGGGGGAAGGCTTCATGTGCCCCATGGCACATAGATTGTCCTGTGTCCCTTCCCCATGAATCCTGTATCCTCTCATGAATGTCTTATAACTGGAACCAGCCCGGGGATATGATCTGATTAAAACCTCATTAGTCTGTGTCTGTACATGGAATGACTGTGCCTCTTCAAGTCTCTAAGCAGTTCAATCTTCTCTATCAAATGAAGCTGACTCAGTGGTCCAAGGCTTGGGCCTCAGGATGGCCTGACCTACAGAACACGCTACAGAATGCAATCTCACCGTGGATTTACAAACCAGCATGGTGAGGAAAAGTGTTCTCAAGGCCCATGTTGATTCGGATAAGTTCCCAGGTTGAGAACCTGCAAGATGAGAAAACAGCAAACCCCAAGGCCTGGTCGTCCTGAAGGAAAGGCTGACCCGCCTCTGTCCCAAGAATGTCTTCTTCATGCTTCACCTCCACCTGCTGAGTCTAGGGATCTGGGCAGTGAAAGCCCAGGGAGTTATTGCTGCTGTAAATTTAAAGAAATGAAGCATTATGAAAGATAATTTTCTTTTTGATCTCCAGCCAGGGCTCCTTTGGGAAGATGGCTATAAATCCACAGTGTCCCTGAGCAATGTCTTCCCTCCCTCTCTGTTCAGTGCCTCTAGCTATGACTGCACTGGCTGTCAGACAGGCTGCTTACTGTCTCCTGAGTGCCCGGCAGCCCCATCTGGGCTCTTCACCTTCACTTCCTAGGCAGCCCCCTAGCCCAGTGACTTCATTCCTTTGAGTATGTACTCACTCAAGGACTACCTCGCCTCACTGCCTTTCTTGCTTTTCAGTACTTGGTTTCTACTCCTTTCATGACTAACTTGATCCAATTATACAATCAGTACACGATGACTTCCTGCTGCAGCGCTGGCAGTGGGTAGATGCAGTCAGAGAGGGGCTCTGCTGGCTGTGACACAGCTTAGCACACAAATCAACCTGATGGCTGACATCTTATTTTCCCCTAGATTCCACTAGAGCCACATATAGGAAAACACACAACAGGCACAGCAAGGGATGAGTTGAGTATGCCTGGATCAAAACAAAACAGAGTTGAAGACACATGAATTTTTGGCAAGGGCATTCATTTACTCATTCATTCATTCACTGGTATAGCGAGTGATTCATTCAACAAACACAACTTGGACCCTGGCATGGCCTAGGCACTGTGCTGTGTAAATTTCACCAAACAGGATAAGAAGATGAATGGTGTCTTGAGTGTGTCTGTATTTATGTAGTGACTGCATAGAATCATTTAATAATGTGCATGTGATGAAACAAACATGAATATCTACCTAGGCATTAAGAGACCATTGCCTTAAAAGACATGTGGTAGAATGCTTCCTGGAGAGGCATTTCATAAGGGCCCTGAGAAACCCCAATGGAAGATAGGTTCATCAACCATGGGAAGTCCTCTCATGTGCCCAAAGACAGGTGGGGAAAAAGAGGGTAATTTTTATCTGAGTGCCACAAGCCTTCTGTTGCGGTCAGCTTTCTCTATTGCTGTGCAAAAGGAACCCAAGTAAAAGTGGCTTGTGGAGGAATGGGTTTATTTGGCTTAAGGACTCAAGGGAAGACTCCATCCTGGCAGGGAAAATGATGGCACGAGCAGAGGGGTGAACATCACCTCTGCCACAGCACTGGAAACAGCTGCAGGAAGGTGTGCCAAACACTGGCAACCCCCATATACCCCCATAAGCCCGCCCCCAACAACACAGCTCCATCAAGGTTGTAAAATCCAAATTGCCATTAGCTGAGGATCAATTACCCAGAACACATTCATTTGTTTGTGGGGGACACCTGGATCAAACCATGACACATTCCAAGCTTACCTTTCCCTGGGGACCTCTTATCCTCTCCTGAAGGTCTTATGGCTGAACCAGGCCTTGGCATATGGTCTGCTGTGAACTTTATTAGCCCTGATTCTGCACGTGGAAGGACTGTGTCTATTGTAGCTGCTAAGCAGGTGAGCAGAGACTGTGTTATGAATTCCTCTTCTCTTCCTCGCCAGTGGAATTTACCCAACACAGAATCATAGCCAAATGCCACACCAGTAAGCTGGGAAAGATACAAGGTTAAGAGAGGGTGACCAATAATTTTCGACACAAAGACCCCTAAGCTCACAACATTAAAGCAGCCTTAATACTCACCCACCACGACTCAGGGAACTGAGCGGAAGAGGGGGCGGAAAGATTGTGAGAGCCGTGGTGGGGGAGACTATCCAGAGGCATGGCACCCCTCAGTAACAACACACTTGGGCCAGGAGAACATGGCTGAGTACTAGGCTATCCATGGTCCCTTGCCACAAGGACTGATCCAGACGACCCACAGAGGAGGAATTGGGGATAACAACTCATTGTTTGCCCACTAAATAATGTAACTCATTATGGACAATAAATATATATTTAGAAAAAGAGAGAGTGAATGAAGGGCTAGAGCATTGGAACCGGGACTCAGAAAAACTTCCATGAGGTAAGTATGGGGAAGAATTCATGGGAAGGAGAGAGAGCCAGGGAGTAAACTCAGGAAGAAATGGGAGAAGCTAGGGAATGAGTGCCATGCTTTAAAGACTTTAAGTGGGAGATAGTCATCCAAGCTTGACCTTATGAGGGTAAAGGGGACCCAGGCTGTAGGTTTGAACACCCAAAGTCTTGTGGCAAGACTCATCCTTTGTGGGAAATACGATTTCAAGTTGGCAAATGCCTTTCTGTGCCTGAAGGACAAAATTAATTCTATAACAAGGCTGCTGTGTTCTAGAAAGAGGGAAGTTTGGGGTTGGAGAGGTGGCTCAATCAATGTTTAAGGCATTTGCCTGCAAAGTTTAATGACTTGGGTTCAATTCCCTAGTACCCACATAAAGCCAGATGCACAAAGTGGTGCATGCATCTAGAGTTTGTTTGTAGTGACAGGAGGCCCTGGTGTGCCCATTCTTCTGTATATTCCTCTTTCTTTCTCTCTCTCTCTCTCTCTCTCTCTCTCTCTCTCTCTCTCTCTCTCTCTCTCTCTTTCTGTCTATCTGTCTCTCTCTCATATATATATGTATATATATATATATATATATATATATATATATATATATATATTACAGATACAGTGGCATCATGAGTTCAAAGGTCCGAAAACAAGCTCGTCATCATTGGGTTACCATATTCTTTTTATCTCTTCTTTCTAATGGTAAGGATGGTAAGAGCTCCCTTGCAGGTAGGTGCAGACAGGTGAGGGAAAGAGAGCCATTTCCTAAAATGTGGCTGAGCCTCCTCCATGCTCTTTTCCACTCTGCAGACTGTACTGAAGTGTGACCATGTGTCCCAGCAGAACAGAGGAGGCTCATGAAGGAATGAGTCTTGCCAGGATTCTTGGGATGGAGGAAAGCTACCTGCCAACCAGGAAGTCTCATCTTGGACTCTTCAGTGAACAGGCATATTGCTCTGTGTTGAGGAACTGGGCCTTTGGATTTCTTTGGCTAGAGAAGCCAGCATTGCCCCCGTGGAGATGAGCCCAATGCATCTGCAGAGCTTCTCCCAAGGCAAGTAAGTGTCCTCTGGTGGATGGAAGCTCTGTCTGAATGAAGCAAGTGGATTCAGGAGAAGAAAAGAGCCTATTTCCCAAGACTCAGTTGAGTCCCACTAAAAGCACACGTCTTGTCAAGGAAAGAAACTCTGATCATCTGACTCTTAGCCCCAGGCTCCCAGTTCTTCCACCAGCCCCAAAACAAGGTGTGGGGAGATGTGACAGTCCCCACTCTGAGCAGCATCTTGGCATGAATGTCTGACCACATATCTTCCATTCTCTCTGATATGGAGAGGGTGAATAACCCTTCATGGCCTAGTGGGGAAAAAAATCTGAAAATGCTGCAGGAAACTGCAAGCGATCACATCTTGCTTTAATGAAGAAGACAGAAACAGCAGGGCAAGTGGCATGAACTACAGAGGCCCGGGCCCAGTTCTCAGTGCCCCTGCTGAGAGAGCGTGAATCTGACTGTGGCCTGGAATGCCCTCCCCACATGGGCAGCTGTGCAGACCCACTGTGCATCTGGACCAGCTCCTGTGTCATCCCTGTATGGTGACACACAGTCAGCAAGATTCCAGTCTCCATGGCTCTTCCTGCTGTGATAGGAAGGTGGTGGACCAGTGTGGGTTTTATTTTAACTTTTTTTTTTGAAAGTCCCATAAGCATAGACAATAAACCATGATCATTTCTACCCACCTCTCCCACTTTCCTTCCTCCAAATCCACTCTCCATTGAATCCCTTTTTCCCAATTAATATCTCTTCTATTTTGATGTCATCATCTTTTTCTCCTTGTATAGGAAGTGTCAGGCACTGTGAGGTTATGAATGTCAAGGCCATTTTGTGTCCAGAAAGCAGTATTGTAAGCAGTCCTCCCCTTCCTTGGGCTCTTACATTCTTTCCACCACCTCTTCCACAGGGGTCCCCAAACCTTGGAGGCTGCGATGAAGACTGAAACCTGCTCCAGCTATAACTGAAGTGTGGCCCTGTGGTGTTTTGAATGCAAAATGTCTCCCAAGACGTCCTGTGTTTGTAATTAAGCCTTGTACTCAATCCCCAGCACCTAAACCCTCTGGGAAGTGAAAGCTTGCTGGAGGATGGATGGCACTGGGGGGACCTTGGGGGTGTTAAAGCCCATAGGATTGGCACACTGAGCTCACTCTCTACTTCTTCCCTGCTGCTGTGGAGGTGTGGCACCTGACTGTCTCCTCCTCGTGCTTTCCACCTGCCTCCCCAGTCATCTCCCCAAACCCCCTGCTTTCTTTCCAATTAGTCTCTCTTCTATTTTGATGTCATCACTTTTAATTCATATTGCTACAATGAAAATTCTCAAAACTATAAGCCAGAAATAAACCCTTTCCTTCTATAAACTGCTTCTGATTGGGGGCTTTGTCCCAGCTATGAGAAGGTAACTACTTCCTTCTCACCCACCACCAGTACCATGGTATTCAGCAGTACTTCAAGATGGGGTACAAGGGGGAGATTCCCCTACTATGGCAACTTGTAAATTCAGGGCCTAAGATAGGAAATGCAGAATATAGTTTAAGGCCAGACTTTATTCCCGATCACGGGAACTCCGCTCATCTACTCTTGCTCATGGCCTGAGGCAAGCTACCCACCATCTCTGAGCCTCTCTACTCACCTGACAGGCAAGATGATGTCCTACCTCCTTTGCAGGTTGCTGGGATACGAGACGATGAGCATCCCAGCTTGGTATCTGGTGCCATTGAACCACCAATACCTTCAACATCCTCACCAGGCATGATGCCTGCACAATCATACATGAGCTTGCACGAGTCACTCTCTTCTGCCTGGTGACGGAATAGCTTCTGTTCTTCCTGTGCCCAGTAGTATTACTTCAAGACACACAGGAAACACTGAAGCCCAGACTCATCAGACTGCTATCACCCCTCTCCCCTACCCAGTGCCTCTCCCATTGAGGCAAAAGAATAAAGCTCCCTGGTAACCTGTGGTACCTTTTGTAGGCACCCAGTGCCTTAGTGCACAAGCACACACTGCCTAAATTAGACATGAACATATGGGGTTAATGTGGAGGACAGAGCCCTGTAGCCATGGCAACTCTCACCAGGAGCCCCATTTGAGGATGATTAAGGAACATTTGCATTAATTAAGTGTCCACACATCTTAATCCAGGCAAGGCCATGACCTATGATGCCTCTCTCCAACCTTCAGTGCCCTCAGCTAACTTTGAGCAAAGTCACTGGGTGCTGGAAAGCCGGCCCTACAGGGAGAGTTCTGGCTCTGTCCCTCTGCCTCCCAAATCCCCTGCCCAAGCATCCTTCCCCTGCCCCCCTCCCTGCATCCTTATACCCACTCCATCCATCAGGCTGCTTTACTTACAGGCTCAGCAGCAGGCTTGATCTATAGCTGCCATTAACCAGTCACTCTTCCTGTTGAACCCATGCAGACAGCATCCCTTCGAGACATGCAAGGACATATGGCATCCTGTAAGTTGGAGGAAAAGCCAAGCTGCAGAGCTCAGGGTCATCCCCCAGATAAGGATAATAAGCTCCATGCCTGTGGTCAGGGTGGGGTGGGCCTAGTGACAGGGCAGAGAGCAAGCATTGAGGATGAGAGCCAGGGACTCCCAGCAACACCTTGAACTCCACTATGGGGTCTGTCATGGAAGCCACCCTGGGCTTCAGCAGAGCAGGGCCTTGTGAAGGCAGTAGGTGCAGAGGGCTGAACCCGACGGACTAGGGAGGAACACACAGTAGAATGGGTTGCTGCAGTCCCCTCCCAGGACCCCAAGCTTCTCTCCACAGAAGACCACCCAATATGAGTCCAAACCACATAAAAGTCCCTCAAACACCCAGAAGTACCTTGCATGTCTCCCTGCTGTGCCTTGCTTTATTTCCTAAAGACACTTCTTAACCTTCCAATGTCATTTCAGACTTTAGAGGACATAGGCAACTGCCCAGAGCCCAGCAGACTGAAATCCAGTCACAGGACGGGTGCCAAACATGCTACTGTTTCCTGTATGTCCCATTCAAACCTGGATGTCTACTTTGCTTGGGACTGAGAAAGGAGAGTAATGCACTTGAACCTCAGCTCCCTGACTGAAGTCACACCTCCTCATGCTACCCTCCCAGCTGGGCTGACGGCTGACCAGTGCTTGCTGTGGTGTAAGCAGGAAAGCCCAACATGGCCTAAGAGGATTTTCCAGATGGACAACTTGAGTCCTTCCTCCAGCAACTTTCTCGTGCACATCTTGGAAACTATTTGCAGAAAGTCACCACAGGCTTCCAGAAGGAAGGGGGAGAGGACGGCATAGGGGCATGATCTGGGATGTGTGCCCATGTTTACATCTGGCTCAGGGGTCCCCATGGATCCACCTGGGGGAGCCTGAACCCCATTCCAGCTAGGTGATCTGACAGACACACACCTTTGGCCTTCCTGCCTGTTGTTCATCTGTAACACACTCCTTAGACACTGCAACACTAGGCGAGCAAACCCCACTTCTAAGGCCCTGCCTGGAGCCTTATCCTTCCCAAAGCAAAAAGGTCCACCAGGGTCCCAGGCCTGCAGTGGTCAGAGCCAGAGTCAGATTTGCTGCTGGGGCCTGGGGTTTTGGAACAAGAGGATGCTCTGGCTAAGAGAAGAGGTTAAGGAAACTTCAGCCCTTTCAGGACCACGCCAGTTAGACACAGCCTAATTTCAGAGCCTTCAGCTATCTTTCTACCTTTTATTTCTTTGCCTTCTGGTATAGGCTGGGTTTCTTGTCAGAATGAGCCAATGAACCCTCGTGACAATATCCACATTATCTGCTATGAGGAACCTTGACTCTGACTCCAGCCCTGGTCATGGAGACACTATAATGTTGGGCTAGCTGGCTTCTGGGGGAACCCTCTTCAGTGGGACTATACATAGTACCAGCTTTCTCCTGTCCTAGGGATACATCCTTGTCAGTTGGCATACCCCTGAGGTCATCTCACCCAACAATGGCCCAACCAATGGCCTTTTAAAGCCAGTCGCATCAAAGTATGTCCATCTCTGGTGTCTCATTATATGATACTTAGCTGCCTCTGTGTGGGGGGAGCAGTATCCATTTCCCCTGAGGCCAAGTGACTGTGTAACATCCCAAACCAGCAGAACAGCAGAAGTGACACCATGTGACTTCTGAAGCTAAGGTACTTCTTTCCTGGGTTCCCTGTCTCTTTGGGACCTGGTGCCACCATGTGACAGGTTGGCTGACCACCCTGATGTCATCCTGTTGGGGACCATGTGGAGCCCCTCTGCTCATCTCTCAAGATGGAGTCCCAGACATGGCTGGAGCCAGAGGAGCCAGCACTCTGCTCCCAGCTCCATTTCCTGATCCACAGAGTCACAAGTGCAATAAATATCACTGACTAAGCTACTAAGCTTTGGGGTGAGTTGGTATGCAGACATAGTAACTAAAACAATTTGTGTTTCTCCAAGGACATTTTTGCTTGTGTGGGAAGCCTGTGGAAAGCCCTAGGCCAATTATAACACGAGACGAGGTGGCAGTTCGTTCCTCTTGGGTGCTCTGCACTGGCTATTTCAGTCTTCTTTCCCCTGGCTCCCCTTGGAATTTTCATTGGTCAGGACCAGCAGAACAGAAAATGTGCAAACCTGAATAAGAAATGCATGGCATTTCAGCAAATTGGCAGAAATGTGTTCTTCCTGGGGCATTTCCTACAGGAGGGTTTCCCTGTGATAACACCCCGCCAGCCTGCTGTGGGAGACACCTATGGCCCTGGGACACCTCCTGCCCTTCCCCTCAGAAACCTTGGGTTTTAAATGTGTGTCTAGGGAGCAGGTGAGAGTGAGAACTCTGCTACAAAAGGCAAATCTAAGGGAATAGATTAATCAGATCCTAAATAATAAATGATGATGCCTTCATTCATTCACCAGTACTTCATTCATCTAGCAAGATTCATGCCCACGGATGTCTTAGAAGAGCTGCCAGATTCAAATGCCATGTCACTCCATATTTCATAGATATATGTAATATATCCATGAGAGAGAGAAGAGAAGGGAAGGAGGAAAGGAGAGGAAAGAAGGAAGAAAGCAAGGAAGGAAGAAAGCAAGGAAGGAAGGAAGGAAGGAAGGAAGGAAGGAAGGAAGGAAGGAAGGAAGTGCACAGGTGAGTACTCAGCTATTAAGAGGAGAACACTTGTATATAAGTATGTACTGACCTTTTATAACTTCTGGAAAAAAATAAAGAGGATATTTTTACATCACTTTTTAAAAGCTTAGATTTTTAGAAGATATTAAAAGATTTTCAGAAAGAAAGATGCTCATGGGCTTGGGTTGGCCGTGACTTCCCTGAGTCCTAAAGCTTTGTCTTCCCTGACGCAGGGCAGCTGGTGCCCTTCTGTCCCTTCCATCCCAGGACACCCTGACCAAAGCAGTGAGAAACATCTCTATGACAGTGACAGACAGTTTACAAAACTACCCAACTGGCTTCTGTCTCCATTGATCAAAGTTTACGCATGACACAGCAGCTCTCTCATGCATGAGGCCATCCTGAGCAGCTCAGCGGTACAGACCCCACAAGTATCTGAGATGTCCATTTCAGCTTCAGGTCAAAGCACTGAAACTAGTCTGGATCCTGCCACCGGGTGGTGGTGAAGCTCCTGAACCAGTTCTTGGCTCTGAGTTCTCCAAAGTGGGTCACCTGCACAGGTGAGCACTCAGCTTCCCCTGGCTGGTCATCTTGTACTACTCTCAGCATCAGCATTGCCACAGGAAAAAGTCCTTCCCACGTATGGTGCATTTGATTCAAACTCAAGAGACATGACGGTTAAATGTTCAGTCCCCATGGGGTTAGTAAATTCCTGGTAGAATGAGGTCATCCATGGTGAGAGGGTTTAACCAGACAGAAATCAGTGATGACAAAAGTAAGGAATTAGGGATAGTTTTGTTTTTCTTCTAGAGTGTTCTAGACTGCTAGGGACTGCTAATATACCACTGCTCCACACTGTTGATTATTTTTCAAAGTAAATTAGGAAAGATAGTCTCAGAATCTCTTCTATGGTATCTCTTCTGTGGCCACATGTAGGTTCTCCCAGAGTAGACTCTCCAGGTAGGCTTGGGAATTGATAGAAAAGCTGAATTATTTTTATGTCAATTAACCTGGCTAACCTTTCAGGCACTCAGAGTACAACCAGCTATTTGTGAAGCCTCACTGTCCAAGTCCCCTCTCAGATGAGGGAATGGTCCCTTTCTTCTCTGTTTTTTGGTCAATAAAGCATCATTGCTTTGACTCTTTTAGAAATATATATATATATATATATATATATATATATATATATATATATATATATTTTATTTATTTGAGAAAAAGAAGGCAGAGAAAGTGGCAGGGAGAGAGAAAAGAAAGAAAGAAAGAAAGAAAGAAAGAAAGAAAGAAAGAAAGAAAGAAAGAAAGAAAGAAAGAAAGAAAGAAAGAAAGAAAGAAAGAAAGAAAGAAAGAAAGACCAAGAGTGTGGCATCCCCAGGGTTTGAATACACAATCCCAGGCTCACTTCCTTACTCTTGCATCCAAAGTTGCACTTCACAAACTTTCACGTGCACAGGAAACACAGAATTTTTTTCAAGAGGCTGACCCTGCTCAGCAGGTCTGGAGCAGGGCCTGAGATTCAAGAACTCACATTGCCCAGCGAGACACAGTGCAGGTGGCCCCTGTACTGCACACTGACCACAGGATCAGTGCTGGCTATTTGAGAGAGGAAGTAACGCCATTGTGGATGAAAGATCCACTGCCACTATTTCTTCTGATGTCTCTTCCTCTTCAGGGTGTCTCCACTAGAGGGCTCTGGACCTCAGCTTCTTTACCAAACACTTCAAAATTTAGTGGTTTAAATACACTGGGCAGTGCTGTGGTATCCAGTACCCAAACCTGGTGCTGCAGGAGAGAGCTAGAACTCCTAGAGATACAGGTGATGATGAGTCTTGTGACCTCCCTCTTCATGTCGCCTGACCACTGTGGTTCCTCGAGGTTCCTTATGGCATGGTGATCTCAGTCCAGATGGACTCATTGCAGGACAGCTGGCTTCCATAAGGGAATCTCCCAGGAAGACTAATTCCCATCAGCAAGCCTCTGCCAGTCTCTGCTTGCACCATATTTTCTACTATCCTATCCTGAACAAGCCACTTGGCTCTGGCTGAGTCCAGAGTGACCCAAGGGCAAGGAGGCCACATGGTGTGATTCATAGGGTTCATAGGAGCAACCCTCCACCTTGGCCTCCCACACTGATATTTATACATTCGCTCTTATCCCAAGGTTAAGTCCCTTGAATTGTCAACTAGAAACTTATTTGGAAGTCTTGGTCATTATCAGAGAATTACTTTTTAAAATATATTATCATTTATTTATTTGAGAAAGAGCATGGGTGTGCCAGAGCCTCTTGTAGCTGCAAACAAACTCCAGACACACGTGCCACTTTGTGGGTACTGGGGAATTGAACCCAGGGCTGGAAAGCTTTGCAAATAAGCACCTTTAACCACTGAGCAATCTCCAGAGCCCCAAGAATTGTTTTTTTTTTCAAGTCAGTTTTATTTGAAGAGCTACTTCTTTTACCCAAAGAAATAGTTCATTAAAAGTTCAGAAACTCATTGTCATGCAAGACTTGCTTGCTTTAAGTCATTCGATGGAAAATTAATTCTTGTAGTCATATTTTTAATGGAGGAGGAATTTAATTCTTTGATTAGTATGACAAATCTCTGCTAAAGACCGACAACTGTGGGTATTAATCACCATTCTCACTTCAGAAATCATTCTCTGGGCTCAATTTTATTATTTTATGAGGAAGGGATAGATTTGACACCACTGACAGAAAGAAAATTTGGTTCCCTAAGCTAAGGTTTTAATTACTACCACAAGGTGACAAAGGAGGGGAGTTCCACTGATACCCTGGAATTTTGTCATGCCCCATGCTAGTTTATTTCAGGAGACTCCAGAAGGCCACAGGGTCAGCCAGCCGCACAAGCGACATCACTGAACCCTTTAGGGTAGATGCCCAGTAGAGGGATAGAGGGGTTCATTGGTAGCTCTATTTTCATCTTTTTCAGAAGCCTCCCCACTGATCTCCATAGTGGTTGTACAAGTTTGCACTCCCACCAGCAGTGAATGAGGGTTCCCTCCCCCCCCCATCCTCGCCAACATCTATTGTTGGAAGTTTTTTTTTTTTTAAGATTGCCATTCTAACTAGAGTAAGGTGGACTCTCATAGTTGTTTTGATTTGCATTTCCCTAATGATTAAGGATGATGAACATTTTCTTAAGTGAGAACTGACCATTTGTATTTCCTTCTTTGTGAATTTCCTGTTTAGTTCACTGCCCCATTTTTGAGTGGATTGTTTTGTTTTTTTATTGCTTAATTTTTTGAGTTCTTTGTAGATTCTAAATATGAAGCATCTGTCCATGGTGTAGCTAGTGAAGATTTTCTCCCAATCTGATGGTGGTCTCTTAGCTTTGTGTATGGTATTTGTTTGTACAAATCTTTTTAGCTTGATGAGATCTCACTGGTTGAGTGATTGTTGAATTTCCTGGATAACTGGGGTAACATTCAGGAAGTTTGCCCCATACCTATATCATGGAGAGTTCCCTTTATTTTTTCTTCCAGATTTTTAAAAGTTTCATGTCTTTTTTAATTAACATATTTATTGTCAATAATGAGATACATAGTAGGAGCAAGTCCTGTGATAGTACCCATTTCCCTCTTCCCTGTCACCAACCCTTTGGATGCCCTCCTCATTGGGTTTGCTGGACCAGACCATGGGATAGGAGGTTATGGAATGTATGAGAGGTATCAGGCTTTTGTTTGTTTGTTTGTTTGTGTGTTGTTGCTGAGGGGTGCTATGACTCTGGATGTTCTCCCCCCCCCACATAGCTCTTACAATCTTTCAGCCCCTTCTTCCGTTCAGATCCCTGAGTCATGGTGGGTGAGTTTTAAGTCTGATTTATTGTTGAAGTCTTAAGACACTCAGGATTTCTGCTTTGGATTATGTTGGATATCCTCAGTGTCTGTCTCCATTTTTCTTGCCCAGGTGATCTGACTTGCTGTAGAGTTAGGTCTTATATGAGGTCTTTAATCCATTTGGAAATGACTTTTGCATATGGTGAGAGGAGTGGGTCTAGTTTCCTTTTTTATGTGTTTATCCAATTTGTCCAGCGCTATTTGGTGAAGTTGCTGTCTTTTTTCCCTGCATAGCCCTTTTATTGTGCAGCTGGTGTTCCTGTGTGAGTGCACATGTGTAGCATTTGTGCACCTCTGATGTGTGTGCACACACACACCATCAAGCCAGCTTTGCAGCATCCCTCCTATCTCTCATTCTCTGTTATCAACCTCTCCAGCTTCTGCTTTTATAGTACTTAATTTCTTCTTGTTGACTTTCCAAAGGCTGATTTTATCTTTGGCTCAAATTGAATGCTGATTTATTTTTCTTTACTCTTGTGGGGGGAAAAAAAGCTATCTGTTGAAGGCCAAGAAAATTTTTATCTAAACATAGCTCCAGCTACATGATATCGTTTTAATGATTTCTGTGTCGTTTGCAGTTTGTTTTAATTGCCTTATGGACAGAGAATGTCACATTTGGTTAAAATGAAAAGAAAACCAGACGTGTTTGGTTCTTATGGTGATTTTCCTGATAGTGTGGTATATGTCTTGTAGATGCTTCACGGATAACTGAAAGTAAGAGTCTTGTCTGTTTTCAGTGTGAGTTTCTAGAACCTGCAGTTAAGTCGTATTCCATGGCTCATTTTCTCCCTTTTCTTTATCGGTTTTTCAGGGGTTATTGGTATTCTAAGGAAAAAGTCTCCATTTTGTTAGTTCTGTTAAATGCATGTTTTCCCATTTCTTTAGTTAATGTTACCTTAACTATTTGGAGCCTTTTATAAATTTGGGATTTAATTTCCTATTGTTTTTATAATTTCTTAAATGTGTACCATTAATTTCAGCCTTGCCACTTCCCTTAATCTATGCTATTAAGGTGATAAAAGTCTCTCTAAACATAGTTTTAGCTAAAACTCATGTTTCAATATGTTATAAATTTTAAAATATTTCCTGAATCTATTGGGATTTCTTGTTTGTTACTTCCATCAGTTTCTTCTCTATATTTTGAAGTTATTTTAAAGGGTGTACATAAACTTAGGATCATTACATATTGTTTCTGATTAAAACTTGGAAGCATTTCTCTGATAAATGTTTGACACCTTAAGCTGCACATTGTCTGATACTAACACGCCTATGTCTGATGTCTTCTCTATTCATAAACTTTTTAATTCTCTTGCTTTTGACTTTTCCTTTCTCTAAATGCCAGGAGCTCTCTTGTAAGCAGCACTCTCTATGTTTTCCTCATGTGCCAAGTGACTGCCTGGTCACTTCAGTCTTTGCTGAGAACCTGTCATGCATTCAACACCTGAAGGGGCATTTAAGCTCTTAACTATTGTTTTTTTGTTTGGTTTAAAATTTCATCTTATTTGCTTGACTTCACAGTATATACCTTGAAGTCATGGGGTGTTTTTTTTTTTCTAGTTTAGTTAAATATGAAGGCTTTGTCTCCATTGTGTTTGTTCTTTTGGGGCTATTTTGGGATGGCAAGGCTTATGATTTGAATGTGACTTGCCCCTCCAAAACTCACATTGAAGTTGATTGCCACTGTGGTGGTGAGGAGGCGTCTCTAAGAGGAAATGCAGCCTTTCTCACAGGAAACAGATCAAGGTTGCCCACAACATTTCATCTCTTCTGCACACACCTGCTTGTCCTGCCACTTTCTGCCACGATTGGAGCAAACCGAGGTTCTCATCAGAATGTGAGAAGATACCAGTGCCACATTCTTGGACTTCTCGGCTCCAGGACCTGGCTGTGTTCAACCAGAAGCCAGAACACTATTAAAATTATTTTCTACCAGAGTTCTTCAAAGTCCACAGTAATTAATTACTTGAAATTTAGCACAAGCAAAGGCTCATGCACCTATATAATTTTCTGGTTCCTTTTTACTGCAGTAACTCATAGGAAACTCAAAATAAAATAAAAAGGTCAATTTCAGAGACTGCAGGTTTTGTTTGTTGGTTTGTTTGTTTGTTTGTTTGTTTGCCCTCCGATATGCTTCTTTACTTTTTCCTGTAAAGATGTCCACTTGAATTCTCTTTACCTGGTACTTGAAATCTTGTCAGCAAGTCAGGCAAAAATTATTTCCTTTCTTTGAGACAGAGCCTATAAATCCCAGAATGAGCTGGAACTGGCCATCCTCGTGTCTCAGCCTCCTGGGTGTGGGAATTACAGACACAGACCACCACACCCAGCATGCACAGCATGCAAACACCATGCTGCAATCTGAATAAATGCATCAGGTCTCTCCCAGAAGGGATCTTCCACTGCTAACGATGGTGCTGAGCTGTGGCGTTTCAGGAATTCCTGGTAAGGACCAGGGTGCTGGGAAAGTGATTTGTTTGTCCCTACTCTGCTTAAATCAATGACAAAAGTGCTGCTTGTTGCCCAGTGACTCCCATCGATGGCTGGGTGCCTTTGTGAAGGTCCATTTGTCACCCTGAGTGTCCCAGCCTTTCCTTGTAGAGTGAGGATGCGTGAAGACCTCTTCCTTGTAGAATACTACAGAGACTTGCTCACCTATCCACGGGCCCTGTCCTTGCTCAGTTTAGAAAGCACACACTCTCACCCCTTCTGATTGCTCTAGACTAAAGTGGGAAGCTCCACCTCCATGCACAGCAAGGGCCTTACGTGGAGCCTTCACCAAAGCACCGAACTAAGGAATCCTGTGTCCCCCATACCAGTCAGACCCTGTCATTATTCACACTCCATCGACTTGGCCTCTGAGGTTCTTTTGAAATCTTCTCCTCTTCACAGTAGCTCAAATGTCACTGAACCAGACAGTATCAGTGTCTTTGACACTTGGTTTATGTATCCACCATAGTCTGTATTGACCTCAGCCTTTGTATAAAATACTGAGGCCTGTAACCAATCACCCCCTTAGTTCTGATCCTCTGGGAAGCTTTCATTCTTCTCCAGCCTCCTCTCGTGACATTTGAAATATGAAAGGTGCTTTAATAAATGCTTCCTGAGCAGAATCAAAGTAGTAGCAGTTGGCACACGGGCAAATTAAAGATGTGAAATGTGCGAGCCAGGAAGGGTGAGCCAATGGGTGAGTGCCATGAAGACATCGGGCAAGTTACCTGCAGTTAAGCACCTGTTCTGTGCCAAGCAGCACACTGAGTGCACAGCAAAGGAGACACAGACACGGCTGCAGCCTCTGATCAACGGGAGGCATGCAGAATTACTCACGGAGGATAGATGATTTCCAGCACCAGGTTAAAACGCTTTGAGAAGAAACTGCCATATGGGCCAAGAAAAAAAAAAGCCTATAAATGCATACATTACATCTATGATACTAGCCAAGCTCCTTACTGGGAAATTATCCTCAGTGATATTTTGGCATTATCACAACATGCAGAGAAGTTTTGAGATATAATCACATCGTCTCACACAACATAAAATTCACCCTTTAAAAGTATAAAAATAAGGGATTTTAGTGTATCCACAAGGTTGTGCAATATTACCATGATCCAATTTTAGAACATTTCCATAATCTCATAAAAAACTGAAACCCAATATCAGCCAGTTCTAATTCTTACCCTCAGTCAATCACGGATCAGCCTTCTGTCTACGCATTTTCCCACTGTGAGCATTTTATATAAATGGGATCATGTAAGTGTCTTTTATTGTTTACCTTTTTTTCTTAGCATGTTTTTAAGGTCCAGTCAAGTTGCATTATGCTTCAATTATAATTCAATTATTAGCTGAATAATATTTTGATATATTATGCTGATCAACTGAATTTTTTCTGTCTTTTTTAAATTTTGTTTTTTGTTTAAGCATGCATCTGGCTTTAACATGAGTTGCTAGAGAATTGAACCCAAGCCAGCAGGCTTTGCAAGCAAGCACCTTTAACTGCTGAGTCATCTCCCCAACCCATTTGCATCGTTTTGATGTTATGAATAATGCAATTTCAATATCCGTTTATAATTTTTTGTGAGTATATGTTCACAAAACTCAGGTATCTTCTTACAGGTGAAATTCCCAGTTCACAAAGTCACTCTAGAAATAACCTTTTGAAAAATGGCCCTGTTATTTTCCATAGCTCTAGTGTAATTTTGCACTCACTGGTCTTGTAACGATGATTGGGATTTCCTCACATCACTGCCAACACTTGTGACAGTCCATCATTTTTATTGCAGCTATCTTGCTGAATAGGAAGTTGTATCTCATTGTGGTTTTGATTTGCATTTCCCAAATGACTCTGGAATCAATGAAGAGACTCCTGCTCAAAACAAAGATCAGGCGGGAGAAGAGTGATGGAGTGGGACACCCCATGCTCTACTCAGGCCACTGTGGGTGAGCACGCCCAGCCACAGGAGTGGAGTGCCATCTTTTAATGTGCTTGCTGGGCATTTGGATGTCTTCTTTGGTGAAATATATATTCAAGTCCTTTACGTGTTTTTTTAATTGGATTGTCTTTTTTTAACTGTTCAGTTATAGCATTGAAGAGAAGGCTTATTGGTTAAGTGTGTTTCCTGTGTAAGCAGGAGGGCCTGAAAAGGCCTGAGACTGCAAGAGTTCAAATACTCCAGATCCCATGGAAATAGCTGAGCAAAGCCACAAGCACCTGTTACCCCAGTCCTGCAGGGGAACAGAGACCTGAGAATCACTGGAGTCCAGAGAGCTCTGGAATCAGTAGAGAGACTCCAGCTCAAAACAAAGACCAGGTAGAAGAGCTGATGCTCCACTGTGCTCAGCCTAGGAAAGCACCCCCACCACAGGTGAGCATATGGACTGTCACGCTACAACATGCCATCCACACACACAGAGTAAAATCAATCTGTTGAATTATAATGTTCTTTAGAAGTTCTTTATGTCTTTATCAGATGATGAGTTGCAAATACTTTCTTCCATTTTATGAATTACATTCTTTATTTCATGCACATTTTAATTTTTATGAAGACCAATTTATTGCTTTTTAATTTCTTATGTTTCTCATGTCACATCTAAGAAATCGTTCACAGTTCAAGGTTATGAAATTGTTATCTACATTTCTATAGACTTAGCTCTTAAACTGAGCCCTCATTTTGAGTTACTTTTCTGCACCATTTGAGGGGAGGCCTAGCATTATTCATCTCCACATGGATACCCAATTTTCCTGACATAATTTCTTGGGAAGACCATTCTTTCTTCACTTGGTAGTCTTGCACACTTTTGAAAGTCAAATTACCATCCACGCATGGGTTCATTCCTAGACTTCCAGCTCTTTCCCAGCAATCTGAGTGTCTATCCTCTGCCTGCCATATTGTCTTCATTACTCTAGTTTATTTATAGTAAGTTTTGAAACAGAAAAGTGTGTGAGTTCCAATCATTTTGTCCTTTATTCAAGACTGTTTTGGAGATTATAGATCTCATTTCCATAAAGTATTTTAAACCAGTGTTTCCATTTCTAAAAAGTGTTGGAATTGTAATACCATAATAATGCATAGACACTTGGAGAGCATTTGCTATCTTTAAAAAAGTACATCTTGTCCACCCATGAATTTCTAATTGTTCTTTAATATATTTCATGAAGCTTTCATAGTTTTCAACATATAGATCTTATGTTTCCTTTTCTTTTTAATTTGGTTTTCGGAGGCAATGTCTCAGTCTAGCTCAGGCTCATCTGGAACTCACTGTGTAGCCCAGGCTATCCTCAAACTCATATCCAACATCACACTTCAGCCTCCCGTGTGTTGGATTTATAGGTGTGAACCATCACACCCACTTTAGGCCCTATGTTTTTTTGTCTAATTTTTTTCCAAAAAGTTGTATATTTTATATTTTTATTGTCCAAAATTAGATACATTGTATTAGTAAATATTACGTTGGTATCCCCAATTCCCTCCTCCCTGTCCCCAATCCACTGGGTGTCCTCCTCGGTGGGCATACTGGATGGTTCCATGGGGTAGGATGTTATGGATAGCACAACAGGCAGCCAGATTTCCCCACACACACACTTGTATGTTGTTGCTGAGGGGGCAATGTCTCTGGATATTCTCTGCCACCATGGCTCTTACAATCTTTCCACCCCCTCTTCTGCTTAGTTCCCTGAGTCATAGTGGATGAGATTTAAGACTGCTTTATTGTTGAGATCTTTCTGGCCTCTGTACTACTGTTTTAGGTCGTGTTGGAAATTGTTGGTGTCTGTCACGCTAACTTATCCTGGGTTGACTGATTACCTATGCTGATAGATCTCTTGGTATCCCATCACTCTCTCAAGGGTTTTATTTGGGATCTACATGGTAAGCCTAGGGTGGCTCATCTCTTGCCAGGTTGTCAGCCCTCCGCCTGTAGCTCTTTGGTGGAGTTCGAATGAACTCAGCTCTCTCACTGCCTTCAGAAAAATACAAACAGGATCTCCATTGGAGAGTGAGGTCAATATGGGTTAAACGCAGCACACATTTCTAACTAGGCAAGAGTCTATTGAGATTAGCCTCTCTGTAGTTCTCTAGTACTGGGAGTTTCTCCTTGAGCCCAAGTTTTTGGTTCCCATAGGATTTTGACCTGAGACCCAATTCCAGTTAAGGGCTCCTTGACACTGAGTGGATTTCTTAGCCAATTTGAAAGCTGTTGACTACTCTCCCCAGGTTATGGCGCCTCTATTACCCAAATGCTCACTGCTTGGCTCACTGATCTCTCCCAGGAGGCAGTGTGTTCAGCCTTTTCATGTCCACAGTCTACATTGTATATCAGTGGTCTCTGCTTTCTCCAAATATTTTTTTTCTCAGCAGAAAGAAAAAACGACATAAAATTTGAAGAAAAGTGGACAGATTTGGAGCAGATCTTACTTAGCAAACTCACACAAGAACAGAAACTCAAACGCCTCATACTCTCTCTCATATGCGGGTCCTAACCAGGTTAAGCTTAAACTCTAAGCAAACCTGACAGGTGAAATGAGAGACTGTAAAAGGGGCTGAAGGAATGAGGGAGGAAGGGGGCGACTTATACAATAAGCTGAACCAATAATGAATAGTAATCATAAAATCCTTATTTCCATACAGTAAGCTCTTGAGGAAGAAGGGGATACAGGATGGGCTGTGAATGGAATGGGAGGAAGAATAACTCCATGAAAAATGGATCAGACCTGGAACTCCCTGGCCCAGTCATTGGTTCCTACCCACAATGAGCTGTTGATCAAAGAGACCTACTAGGTCCCTAAAACAAGACAGGATTCTGTCAAAGCTCTTGAATCCCCAACCCAGGCCAAAGGTAAGATCCTATTGCTGAAGAAACCATGGAAAGTCATCGCACAGCACTGAGAGACCCTGCAAGATCCAGAATGGCAACCAGCCCCCAGATGCTAGCATATGCAGTGCTGGAAGGAGCTACATAAGCGGCCTGGGGAAATTGGTCAATAATATTTGGAGAAAGCAAAGACCACTGATATACAAAAAGTTGTATTCTTTTTATGTTATTATAAACATAATGATCTTGATTCCATCTTCATATTTTATTGCCCATTTATAAAAATACCACTGAGTTTTTTTGTATATTGGTCTTCATCCTGCTGAAACCCCTCACTTCTAATAGTCTGCTATTGCAATCTTTAGGATTTTCCGTCTATAAGATTTTCTATCTATAAGAGTAACTCATCGGCAGATATAAATAGTGGTATTTTTGTGCTTTATAGCTGATGGATTTTGGCCTAACTGGCCTGGATAAGACTTCAAACCATGTTAATGGAAGTGGCAAGGGGAAACAGCTCCAGTTTGTTGCTTGTCTTAAGGAGAAGGATTTTGGTATGAGGTCAGCTGTGGGGTTTCTATGACTGTCCCCTCTTTTCCTTGGGGACATGGTAGAATTCACCTGTAAAGCCATCTACTTTCAAGATTTCATTGGGTGGAAGTTTGCAAGTTTATTTGTGTTTGGTGATGTTTGTTGTTGTTTAGTTAATAATTCAATCTCTTAACTTGTTATAAGTCTGTTTCTTCTTGAGTCTATTTCAGTAGTTTGTGTCAGAATTTTACACACATTGCCTAACAAATTGAGCTAATCTTCATAGTATTTCTTTATTATCTTTATTTCTCTGTGCCCTGTATTCATTCATGTGCCTTTTACAGTTCTCATCCGTTCAAGTATTGCCTTCTTCTTATTTGGTCCAAGTAGCTACCAGTTTGTCAATTTGGTTAATATTTTCAAAATAACAACTTCTGTTCTGCACATTTTCTTTGTTTTCCTGTTCTTTGTTAATTTGTTTTCATCTTATGGTTTCCTTCTTGCTGCTGCTTGATTGCACTTGAGGAGAATGTGTACCCAGCACATGCCATAGGGGCTTGTTGTATCATGGATGACAGCCTGGTGACATTGTTCTCTAAGTTCTGGTCTTCTGTCTACTTGTTCTGCCCATTCATTAAAGCATTGAACTACTCTCACCAATTATCTATTTCTCTGTAATTCTGTCAAGATTTTTATTCATGTATTCTGGAGTTTTATTGTACAACTATTTTATCTTTTGATGGATTTCTACCTTTCACAATTATTAAATGTCTTTCTTATCTCTAATAACAATGTTGGTCTTAAAGTCAGTTTTATCTGATATTAGATACATATTTCAGTTCTCTCTAGGTTACTTTTTGCATGCAATATATTTTAAATACTTTTATTTCAACCTATTCGTATCTTTGACACTAGCATATATTCCTTTAACTACCACATTACATTATTGGATCATTTTTTAATCCATTCTTCCATTCCCTGTCTTTTAAATAAAGAGTTTAATACACTTCCAAATCTGCCTTCTCCACTGGAGACAGAAAGAGTATAGCACTTATTTTCCCTTCTCACCATGTAACATAAACTTAATTACTTTACTCTGTGCCAAGACATCTTAAAAGAAGCTGTCAACACACTAGCTGTAGCCTTAACCATTGATTCTCTTTCTCTTTCTCTGTCTCTTTCTATCTCTCTGTCTCTCATCCTCATCTTCCTCATCTGCCAAACAAGAAGTTAACACGAACAACCAGGGCTCACAGTACACACTAAATTCAGGAATAGCCCGATTCCAAAGTTCTCCTATTTATTTCATGACTGAAATCAGAATGGAGAGAAACAGAAATCCATTTTTTCATAGTATAGAGAATAGAGGCAATAACGATAGGACTTCATTTTTCTCTAGGCCTGAGAGTTTGAGGTACCATCCACTGACTTCAGGTTGTTTCCAATAACCACTCCTACCATCATATCTGCCCAAAGACAGAGTCCCCGTCCTGCATCCCTCCTCATTGCAATGAGTCACCATCACCACACCTGTTATTTTTACCTGCCAAGTATTTGCCTTGCCACCTTCCTTCCTCCCTTGGCCTCTGTTCCCTCATTTCTCAGATCTGAATTTTTCCCACCTGCTTCCTGTCCCTCTGCCCTCCTCATGTATCAGTTGGTGCAATGTCACTATATCACACACACTTCCAAAGTGGCCTGCATCTGCTGCTTCAGCACTCCCTGGGGACTCTAGCATGCTCAAGGGTCTTTGTTACTAGCTGTCTTCTTTCCTGCCACGAACATGACTGTATCCTTCTCCCCACAAAGGTGCTCCGCAAAGTCTAACATGACCTAATTCACCGCAGCTTCCTTGGATACAGTGGCTTTGCTCTGGCTCTCTGTCCCTGAATGACTTTTCCTGGGCCAGGCCTCACAGTGTTCCCTTGACACTGGACTCACCTCTTTGAAGAATTTTGACCAAAATGCGATATTTCCATCTCATATTTCATATTAAGGTAGTGCTTAATTTTTTCATGTACATAATTTCTCAGATTTAAGTGATAGCATTTTAAAATAAAACATTCTGTCTCTCTTTAGAATTATGAAGTAGAAAAAGCAATAGCCCAGCTACTGAAAACCCATCATTGTCCATTTAAAGAAACATGTGCCCAGTCTCCACTCCAACAGGCAGAAATTTAACCATGTCTTTATTCTATGGGGACTCACAGTTGCATTTAACTTCATTGAATTTGTATTCTAATGTCATAAAATTTAATACTTGAAAGGACTTTATGATCACCAATTCATAAAATTTTGCAACCAAAACATGTATATAAATTGAAATTATCTTAGTTCTTATGGCCAAAAAGCTCTAATTTATTGAATATTTTTCTAGATTGAGTCATTATTAAAATAGTTACTCATAGATAATGGAGCAATCAAAGATACTGCAATAGAAAATTGGATAAAATTGTTGTGCATAAAACTAAGATCATATAAAGCATGCCTCCCTCACTGAGATGATGTCATACTTGTTGCTCTGAAGTGGTATATGTGTCTGTCCCTCTGGATTAAAGATCTAAACAGATAATGGGTACGTAGGACTGACTGGGTCAGTAGTTTAGAGAGAACTTGGTATGATGGTTAAATTTTGTTGTCAACTTGAACTTTTTAGCAATCATGGGTGGGTCTCTGAGGATGTTTACAGGAAGGCAGCCCTCTCAGCAGAGGGCAGGATGTAAGGAAGCTCAGGGAAGCTAGAAATGAATATCCCTTCCTGAGAAGCAATGAAGGAAGGAAATTCCAGAGACTCAGGAAGCCAACAAGTCTGGGATAGGGTTGCAAGACCCTATCCTAAGGCTAGATAAAGGGGGACAAAATTTCTCTCTTCCCCTCCTGCCTGTTTTGTTGGTGTGTGTGGTGTTGGTGATGGGTGTCTCCCTCTGCTTAGACCTGTGAAAGGGGCCAGCCTCTTTCACCATTATGAAACATCCCCTAAATCTGTAGCTTCAATAAATCCTTTCTTCCCATAACTGTGCCTGGTTTGAAGGTTCATCCCAGCAGTATGTGGCTGACTAGGACACTTGGATATTGCTCCCCATCCTTGTGGCTCATGTAGACGTGAATTTTCTTTTGCTGGGGTATATGAATTGCCATTTAAACTAGAGGTTGGCTTGGATGGGTAGTGCTTATTCTAGAATTAATCAAGAGAGAAGAACTGGCATCAATTTCATTTGCTATTTTTGCCTTTACTGTTTTTTTAAACAATTTTATTGAGAATGTTAATATATGAACACACTACAAATGGGTCATATTCCCACTGGTCTATCCTCTCTTGCCCCATCTCCCTGCTCCCATTACACTGAGATCCCTCCTCTGTGGGGGTATCCATGATCACCCCATTGGGTTCCTGTGGGAAATACAATGTCTCACAGTGCACCGTCCCACCCTGTGGTTCTTACATTCTTTCTGTCTCCTCTTCCACAGTGTTCCCTGAGCTTGGAGGACATGTTAGAAGCCTCCTTCAGTGTTGAGCTCTTGGCAGCCTCTGATTTTTTTTTTTTTGCTTTTCTGCTTTAATGGATTTTGAATCTTCTCAGTGTCTACTGTCCTCTCCATGGAGAAGGTTCTCTGTCTAGCAGTGAGAGCAGCACTTATATTTAATCCATCACTTCCTCTGGAACCTGATGGGTGTGATAGAGATGACTCACCCAATGCTAGGCACTTAGCTTTCTTTGCTTGTCGTTGTGATTGGTCTTGGATCTCCCTGGTATTTGCCTCCATCTGTAAAAAGCAGCATTAATCAAAGGGGATAAATACACACATTTAGAAGGTTTTTTGATGAGCATAACTTCTCCATTTAGTCAAAGAACAATGGACGCTTCCCTCTAGGGTCTATGACCTTCGAAACTTTTTTTATTGTCCAAAATGAGTTATAATATTTAGTGGGCAAACAATGAGTTGTTATCCCCAATTCCCCACTGCCTTCCCCTCCCCACTCTGCTGGATAACCTCATACTCATCCTTCGAAACTTTTGACTTGGGTCTCAGTACCAGGCATGAATTTCCTCCCACTAAATGGCCTCATATCCAATTAGAAAGCCGTTGATTATTCCCATAACTTATGTGCTTTTGTACCGGTGGGTACTGTTGGTACAAGTATAAACCCATTTTCAGTGTTTTTATGTTAGACCTACAAAAAGAGTAGGTGAGACTTCTGTCACACCAACATCATTCAGTTCTTACAATACTGCCTGAGTTAAAGCAATTACATCTGCCTTTAACTTTGTTTAAAGCAAAGAATTGGAAACCAACTTCTTCATAAGGGAGTTGTTTCTAGTCATTCAAATTATTCTTGCTCAGTGTCCTGGAAATCTACCCAGAAGGCCTCATTACAGGGCTCTTGGAAGGCTGCTCTGCTGGCCTGTTCTCTTGCATTCAGTGGCCCTTTGCTCAACCCACTTAGAGTGAGAATTGTATCTTATTCTATAATAGGCTTTAATTTGTTTTCATGAAGTCCATTGAGGGTTAGTCAGCCCCAGTGACAGACCTGTCATCCATGGTGTGCCTGAAAAGCCAGTGTTCCAGCAGCTTCTACTGGCTCAAGCCAACTGCCAACTGGGACTTGCTACTGGGTGAAGATGTACAACCCAAACTAATGTGCAAAACTGTGTATTTCAAGAAATAGTATAAAATTGCTGAGAGATAAATTGTGAAATCTATCTTATAAGGAAGATTATTGAGATCAAAGTTCCCAAAAGAATAAATGTAAATGATAAAGAAATATATGATAAAAATATTCAAAACCCTTAGCATCAGAGAAAAGCAAACTAAATCTATATTCTGACTCTATCTCCCCCCAGAATGGCTATCATCAAGACAATGAACAACGATACTGGGGCGATAGCTCAGTCAGCATGGGGACCTGAGTTCAGTCCCCAGTAGCCATATAAATGCTGGACATGCTGGCCCATGCCTGTAATCCTAGCACTGGGAAGAAAGAACCAGGAGGACCCCTAGAGCTTTCTCATCAGCCAGTCTAGCCTAATTGGTGAGATCCAGGCTAATGAGAGACCCTGTGATTCCTGTACAAGCATAAAGATCTGAAGGGTCCTTAAACAGCTGGGTGTGGCTACACATGCCTGCAACCTCAATCCTCCTGCAAAAAGGGAGAATTGCCCAGGCTTGTGAAAAGCAGCAAACTTATCAGAAAAAAAATAAATTCCAACTCAAATAAGAACAGGCAGAAGAGCCATAGAGCAGGACTTCAGCCACCTCAGGTGAGTGCTTTTTCTCTTTCTCTCGCTCTCTCTCTCTCTCTCTCTCTCTCTCTCTCTCTCTCTCTCACACTCTCTCACATACACACATGCACATGTCCACTTTTATCAAAAACACACAAATTTTCCTGATTTCCTTTTTTAGGCTCATGATGAAGGTTATTATCACCGTTACTCCCTGCTCTAGGGACTTCAGTGCATGCCCCATTTTCCTTACTAGCCACAGACAACAACAGCCTGCCATCACACAACACTGAGAGACCCAGCTAAATCTAGAAGAAGCCAGTTCCCTGATCGTTAGCCCATATAGGGATGGAATGCGCTACATGAGTTGCCAGGGGAAACTGGCCAATGATATTGGGAGAAAGCAGGGGACACTGCTATAGGACAGTGACCAGCATGGCAAGAAGTACTCACCTGTGCAATAGTGACACTCAACCTAGGCAGGTAATCAACAGCTCTCTGATTGGCTAAGAGACCAGGTCATTGACAAGGAACCCTTAACTGGAACTGGGATCCAAGTCAAATTCCAATGGAGATCAAGAATCTGGACTCCAAGGGGAATCTTCCACTTACCATGGAGCTACAGAGAGGAAACACCCACTATAATCTCACTAAATTAACAATGTTTGTCCCATTTAACCTATGATGGTCTCATTCTCCATTGGAGAATCTGTTTGTATTTTTCAGAAGGCAGCAAGAACAAAGAACAACTCAATCCACCGACAAGACCTGAAATGATAGCTGACTCCCTTGTAAGAGATGAACCACCCCCAACACATAACCTAGGACCCAGGTGAAACCACAAAGGAAGTGGAGAGATGAGCAGGAATGCTGCTCCCACAGAAAGCCTGACAACCTGCATCAGGGTGACAGAGACAAACACCAAAGATTCCTAAGTAGAAACCCAGAGACTCTTAAGAGCTTAACACTAAAGCAGACTTAAAATTTACCCACTGTGACTCAGGGAGCTTTGCAGAAGAGGGGAAGAAAGATTGTAAGAGCCATGGGGGGAAATCCAGAGAATTACCCCACCCCAAAAAAACTGTCTGCTACTCTCACAACTCATAGCCCTCCATACCATGGAGCATTCTTGGCAATACCACTGAGGAGGGCCCTCAGTGGAATGGGGGCAGAGAAGGGAAATGGGGGTACCAATGTAAGTACTTGTACAGAGTTTCTACTTATCAATAAAAAATGGTGACTTCTTCTTTTTTTTTTTTTTTTTTTTTTTGGTTTTTCAAGGTAGGGTCTCACCAGCCTAGGCTGACCTGGAATTCACTCTGTAGTCTCAGGGTGGCCTTGAACTCACAGCGATCCTCCTACCTCTGCCTCCTGAGTGCTGGGATTAAAGGTGTGCGCCACCACACCTGGTTTACAAATGGTGACTTCTTGAAGCACTTTTGTGTCCCTCAAGTGAGTAGTGTGTGGTTCCTTGTGAGTTAGCGCTTCAGTAAATGCTGACAAAGTTCTCTGGATTCTCTCTTGAATCACCAAATCCCAAGGAATGAGTGAATTTCCTTATCTGCTTTTGCAGACCTTGGCAGCGCAGCAAACTTGAACCCAATGGGTACAGTCCCCGCTTCCCCAGCTGGTGAAGCACAGGCTGGTTAACCATTTGACTCAGAGCCAAAAACATTAACCTCTAATTAAATCACATCCTCTTGACACCTAGAATGCTGGGATTATGGTAATGCATGAGGTTATTAATTATATCTAATTATTCAATTAACGAAGAGCAAATACCAGTGGAGATGAAAGTCTGTGAATGATTGACTAGACGTGTCAAGCTTGACAAGCTTGGAGCCTGCTGCTTCTTGGCAAGAGAGGATTTTCCAAGATGCACATCTGCTTGAGGTGGCCCAACACGCTCTCGGGACAATTAGATCTCCTGAAACTCAGGGTGGAAATCAACCCACATTATAAGATGTGAAGAGTTGGGACCTTTGGGCTTGCTGAGGGCTCTGCCTTCATGCATAGATGAATCCACGCACCCCGTTGATGAACCAATCGGTCAGTGAGCTGTTTCTAAATTGCTACGAAGGCTGGTTTGGCTAGATTTCTGGAATGCTTCCTGTCTCTCAGCGTGCAACGCTAGATGCAGCCATAGAACTGCAGGCAGAATAACCGTCATCAGATGTATGATAGTTTTAAATATATATTTATTTATTTGAGCTGGGTGTGGTTGTCCAAGCCTTTAATCCCAGCACTCAGGGTGCAGAGGTAGGAGGATCGCCATGAGTTTGAGGCCACCCTGAGACTGCGTAGTGAATTCCAGGTCAGCCTGGGATGGAGTGAAACCCTACCTTGAAAACCAAACAAAAAATTATTTCATTATTTGCTTTTTAAAAATATTTTATTCATTCATTTTCAAGCAGAGAGAGAGAGAGAGAGAGAGAGAGAGAGAGAGAGAGAGAACCAGGGCCACCACCTTGTGGGTCTGGCTTATGTGGGTACTGGGGAATTGAACCGGGAGCCTTAGGCACTGGAGACAAGTGCCTTAACCCCTGAGCCATCTCTCCATCCCTTCATTATTTGCTTTTTGTGTGTGTAGTATAGTGTGTGTGTAGGTGTGTGCACACATTTGCACGTGTATATGGTACACACATTCAAATGAATACAAATGCATGTGCCCCATGCACATGCTAGTGTCCAGAGGAGGATATCAGTTCACTTCTTTTATGGCCTTTTCTTCTTATTTCATTGAGACAAAATCTCTCATGAACCTGGAGCTCCCTGTGTTTTGGCGAGGTTGGCTGACCAGGGAGTCCCAGCAATCCTCCTATCTCTGCGTCCTTCAGCACTGAGGACAGAGACTGGCGCAGCAGCTATGCCTGATGTGGGCGCTGGGATTGAGCTGGGGTCTTCATTCTTGTACAGCAAGCTAAGCTGTCTCCCCAGTTTCCCCAGCTCCCAGAGGTATGACCTTTGATCTGGTCGCAGAACATAAGCCAACGCACTCACCCACCCCCTTTCAATATGTCACCCAGTCTGTGGTATTGTGCTGCTAGCAACAAAGAATGGAGCAAGACAGAGCTTGTGCTTAGGAAAGGCAAGCTGGCCAAGACCAGCCAGTCAAGCGCATATCATCTTTTCCCCAAGTGCCAAGGCAACTTCAGGTTCCAAACCCAGACCACTGTCTGTGTCTCAGTGAGTCTGTAGAGGCCAGTGAAAGACCTTAACTCACAAAAAGAGTAGACAGTATTCCTGAGAATGACCCAAAGCCATCCTCTGGCCTCCACATGCACGCACACAGGTGAACATGCTCAAACCTATGCTTGTATACACACACTACTCTGAGTGACAGAGTCTCTTAGCCAATCAGAGAGCTGGATTGAGTAACACCAGCCCAGGAGCACTACTTTGTTTCCAAAGCATGTCAGCACTATCTAACACAATGTCTGCTCTCTCTAAGCATGTGCTCTCTCTGGTTCAGCTTGGTGACAAGCTCTAATGGCACATGGTGTCCTGCCTTTAACTCCAATAGAAAACCCTGCTCCAGTGAAGAGATAGGACCAGTGAATCATCTCCTGACACTCAGTCCGCCCCCAGCTCTGTGGTCGGCTCCATCAGCAGATTCCAAGAACCAACCTATCACTAAGAGGGGGGGGGCTCTGAGACTTCGCACAAGGTTGGGTTCCCAGAATACACAATCATGAGCTCAGGTTCTCTTGGGAAAGACAGAATTCTTGGGGGTTTAAAATGGCCAAGTGACAGAGACAGAATGGGATGCTGTGGGAGGCCACTGGGCAGGCTGAGCGGGGTAGTGCATTCTTAGCAGTGATCTCTGTCCCTGAGGTCACTCAGGGACCAGGAGCAAGTTCAGAGGGAAACCAAGGCACTTTCAGCTCAGGCCTGAGAAAGGAAGATAATCGTAGCCACAGGTGGGGAAGGAACGTGAACTGATGGCGCCATGAACTTGAATCAAACCCGAGGGATTTCCCCCAGCTCCCCAGAGCAAAAATAGATGGTATGATCTCTGTGTCTCCGTAGAAAAGGACACCCAAGGATCCTCTTCTGAGGCCCAGAAGGTGCCTTGTATATGGGTCCCCACAGCAAAGGGCTTCTTCTAGGGATATAGTTCATATATCAGCAGCATCCTCAGTATCCAGCTAGCCCCCTGCTAGCTGCCATCTGGGAAAGTCTGGATAGAGTTTCGGAGGCCATTAGTCTGTCAGGTTAATGAATTCACACACACCCCCAACAGTAGGCAGTTCACTGTAACTCTATCACCTATCTATATTTTTAAAATTAATATCTTTATTATGAATAAGTATATATATTGTATGAGCAAATCTAGTGACAGTGTCCCCATTTCTCTCCTCTCTGTCCCCTACCCACTGGGGTCCTTCCTCAGTATGCATACTGGATCTGTCCATAGGTTAGAGGGTTATGAACTGCACCAGAGGTATCCAATTTTTCTTTTTTCCTTCCCCCTTTGTTGCTGAGGGGAGCGATGTCTCTGGATATTCTCCCCCACCATGGCTTTTACATTCTTTCCAACCCCTCTTCCACTCAGTTCCCTGAGTCATGGTGGGTGAGTTTTAAGTCTACTTTATTGTTGAGATCTTAAGTATCTCTGAACCTTTGCCCTAGGCTGTGTTGGGTATCGTTGGTGTCTGTCTCCATTAACCTTTCATGGGTTATCAGCCTTGCTGTGGTGATTGGTCTCCTGTTTGTCTGGTCACTTTCTCATAGGTTTCATTTGGGCCCTGTGTGAAGGCTAGGTGTGGTTTTTCTTCTGCCAGGATGTCAGTCATCATCCCATGTCTTGTTGGTGGAATTAGGTTGTCCCCAGCTCTCTCAATGCCTTTTGAAAAATACAAACAGAATCTCCATCAGAGAGTGAGATCAATATAGGTTAAATGAGATAACATTGCTATTTTGGCTAGCTCCTAATGGGTATAGCCTCTCTGTAGCTCTCTGGTAGTGGGAATTTCCCCTGGGAGCCTGAGATCTTGGTCCCCATAGGATTTTGCCATTGATCCCAGTTCCAGTTAAGGGTTCCTTGTCACTAAGCAGATCTCTTAGCCAATCAGTAAGCTGTTGATTACCCTCCTCAGTTTGGTGTCACTATTGCACAGATGAGCATTTCTTGACTTGCTGGTCTCTTCCATATAGCCATGTGTTCACCATTCTTGTGACAACTGTCTATATTGTATATCACTGATCTCTGCTTTCTCCAAATATCATTGACCAATTTCCCCTGGCAGCTCATGCCACACCTTCCAGTGCTACACATGCTACCATCTGGGAGCTGGTTACTATTCTGGGTCTAGCGGGATCTCTTGGTGTTGTTTGAAGACACTCTGATTTCTTCAGCAATCGGGTCTTACCTTGGGCCTGGGACATCTATTCAAGCTTTGACAGAAGTCTTTTTCATTTTGAGGACATCATGGGTCTCTTTGATCAACAGCTCACTGTGGGAAGGAACCAATAACTGAGTCAGGGAGATGCAGGCCTGAGCAATTTTTCTTGGGATTAGGCTTCTTCCCATTCTATTCATGGCTTCTCGTACCAGGCGGTGCCCACAGCTTCCTCGGGAGCTTACTGTATGAAAGCTAGGGTTTTATGGTGTCGATTCATTATTAGTTTAGTTTATTGTATGAGTCCCCATGCCCTCCCATTCCTCACCCCCCAATTCTTTCCATCCCCTTTTACAGACAGTCAAATGCTTCATATTCTCCCTCATATGTGGTTCCTAACCAGCTTAACCCTGAACATTCACCTATCTTTTGATACTTCTTTCTTTGAGGAAGTCAATGGAATCATTTCTACAGGTTTCTGGGTTCTCTGAACAAAATGGGAGGTTGCCCACATTTGGTATGGGCACTGGATCACCAGGAAAATGAAAGTCTTTAGTTCCTGACTGAGGAAGACAGGAGAGCTTCAGTTACCTCCTAATAGTTGCCCATCCAGGCCCACAACTTCCTTCCCTAGGAAGGCAGAAGGAACGGAGTCAGGTCTGGGCAGCAGGAGGAAGGCAGAGCTACACTGACCTGTGCCACAGAGACCAGGGCAGTGAACAGGTGGCTTCAGGAAAGACTAGTGACAAGATGGAGCTTGGGTCAGAAGCGACCAGGAGAGGAGGGATAACAGGGTGACAAGGTTTCAGCAAGGCTCTTTCTCATCCCCTTGAAGACTCCTGTGCCACAGAGACCAGGGGCAGTGAACAGGTGGTTTCAGGAAAGACTAGTGACAAGATGGAGCTTGGGTCAGAAACGACCAGGAGAGGAGGGATAACAGGGTGACAAGGTTTCAGCAAGGCTCTCCCTCATCCTCTTGTAGACTCCTGAGGTAAGGACTGTTGCAGGGCAGGCGGGAGGTATGCAAGGATCCTGTCTGGGCTTCCATAGTAGTTTTGATAGGCAAGGTCTATC